>CAUYRH010039130.1:0-66166 GCA_963574655.1 Perodicticus potto
TTATATAGTGATTAAGAAAATGCTATGAGGGCTATCTCTCACAGTACGATCAAAATGTTTCTGATTGTATATGAAGCACATTCTGCCCTATGATTGCACCAATGTACACAATTATGATTTAATAAAATTATTAAAGAAAAAAAAAGCAATGGTACTTGACAATAAAAAAGAACAAACTATAAAAAAAAAAAAATTTATTCTTCTAGTTCTGTCCCTCTGCCTGGCGTAACCCCATGGATTCCTCGCCCAGTTTAAACCTTGTAATATCTGGGTTTTTCCTTTACATTTCAGTTAACCCCAGCATGGATTATAAGGTTCATCCACACTAATAGGATCTCCTTATTCAGACAGAGACTCAGCATCAAAAGAGAGGAGGTTCTGAACTGGGTGGGAAGGGGAAAAGAGGTGGGCAGAAAGAACTGGGAGGGAAGACGAGGACTGTAATTACAAAGGCTGTACAGGAAAAAAGATGGAAGGGTTTTTTTATTATTTTTAATTGAAGTTATGATACTCCAAATCCAGAAATAAATAGGCTTGCCTCCTGAAAACAGGTTAAATCCCCAGATGAAGGCGTACTGGTAGCTGTGTTTCAAATGCAACTGAAGAGTTTATCTGTCTCTGTGTGTAACAGATTTCCGTAATTAGTACTTTTTTTTTTTCACTTTAAACGCTAAGGTTTAGGCAGTAGAGGAAATAAAAATTGAGGCATACCATTGTTCTCCACACTTCATAGGTCAGGACACTGTGGTTCAGAGAGGCAAAGTAACTTGCTCAGAGTTACTCAGCTCGGGAGTGGCAGAGCCAGAGCGTGCACTTTGGCAGCACAACTTCATAGCTCATCCTTTGTTTACACTTTACCTCCTTTTATGTGAAGCAAGTGAGTAAATTCTGGCCACGTGAAGGCCACAGTGACCAAGACCACAGCACTGTGTTTGGTTCAGGATAAGCTCAACACAATTGGAAGAGAGCAACCCTTTTCCAATTCAACATATATATGCTCTATATCTCCTGTGTCCCAGCTCTGTGCTGCACAATCTTGGGAAACAAAAGTAAGGTAAGACGCCTTCCTCAATGCAGGAGATACTCATCATCTCAAACATGGGAGCAAACACAGGAACATTTTTATACAAAGCAAAGTGTCCTAAGCCCAGTTAGAGAAAAGAACACAGCATCCAGAGGACCTAGACAACCCCTCCAATTTGGAGACCAAGTAGAATTAGTGAGTAGGAGAATTTATAGTGGTTCAGGGGAAGGTGACTGGGTCAAAGGTCAAACACAGGTCCATAGGAGAGCCTGTGGTTTGGTGTGTGCAGGACACTGTTCTGGCTGGACCATTGACACAGGAAGGAAAGTAGGAGATACAACTGCAGAGTGGATTTGGTTTTGATGCCTGCCTGTGGAGTCTCTAATTTTGAAAAGAGCACCTTTTCAATACACGATCGATAATACACCTAAGAATATATTAAAATGAATAAATGGTAATAAGTAAAAGATGCAGACACATTTCAAAAGTCAATGCCAAAAATGAAGACAAGAAAGTCGAGGGTATAAATATATAGATTGTGTAGTTAAAGGGTGCTACATCTGTTCTATTTTCTTTTAAAAAGCAAGCAATTAGATGAATGGATAAACATTTTATGTGTATACATATACACAAGTGAGGGCAAGAGTGGTTAGTGATAATGATGAAAGGAGAAAAATTCACAGGCCAGCCCAAACTGGGCACACGGAGATGTCTTCAGATCAGAATTTGTACCAGCAGAGAAGCCAAAAGTACATAATTTTATTCAGTGCAAAAACTCTGATCTCCAAGAACAAGTCTCCTAGCATGGCTATTAGAAGAATCCCTGAAGAGTCACTCATGCAAAAAATGCATCATTGCTATTGTTATCAGGCTCATAAGTTTGCACAGCCAGATAAGTAGACACACGCTCCATTGCATCTTGTGAATATCATATCTTTTGTTCAAGCATCACATTCAGATCCTAGGACTATGTCATTTACCCTTCCATATTTTTTACTTAATTTAAAAATATAACATAAAAGATATGCACAATGGCAAAGTAACCACTCCCAAAGATTGAAATTGATTTTTAAAATAGAAATTGGGAGGTACCTAATGTTTTCAGTTAATATCCACTACACAAAATGCGGAATACATAACAATTTTAAATTAGTATTCACACATTGATAGTTTTGGAGACTGCCTTGTTTTCCTTACTAAGGTGAGGTTAACTCTTTGTTGCATGATTTGGGTGATATATGGAAAGCAGAAAGGACACACTTTCTCTCTAGCCCTCAATGACAATAGCCTTCAGGGGTGTCCAACCCACAGCCCATGGGCCATATATGGACTATGTGAGGACAGTTTTGTGCTTATTGTGGTGTCAGATATTGAGAAATTTTCATATGGGCTTTTTTAAATTTCAGATTAATATGAGGGTACAAATGTTTAGGTTACATGTTTTCAATTCTAATGTTGTAGTTCATTCATGTTTGTGTATTTAATGTGTGGCCCAAGGCAAATCTTCGTTTTTCAGTGTGCACTCCCGGTACTGTCGACCTCTACTTAGGGACCTTCTATCAATAGGAAGATGGAAGGGTTTGGAATCACCCCAGTTTCACAGAATTATATACTCACGAAGCAAATAAATTCTTCTAAAATGCTTTAAAAACTCCTTATTCAAGACAAGAGTTCTCCCTGCCTGTGTATTTTTTAAGGTCTGGTATGTCCAAGAGATACTGGAGAAACAGCACCAAGAAGGGTTTCTGCCCCTAAACAGTTCACCGAATAAAATGATGATACAGAACTGAGTGATTCAAGGACCACATAAAGCTCTGTGCAGCAGGAAAAGAAACCATTGTCATAGTGACACAAAGGGTGGCTGACTACGTCTTCCTTTTGCTATTAACATATATGATTTTACCACTCAGCAGATTCTGTCCACAAAGATGATGCCAGGATTCTTCTATCTCGCTTTTCCCACCATAATCACAAAATCCATGGGAAGGTGTGACCTTACCAACTGTTTTTAAATGAGCAAGGTACCCAGTACTTGTCTTATTAGTTTTATCCAAATATATATTGGAAGACATGATTCATGCCATTTCAATTTAATTTCTGCCTAATTCTGCTGACCATTAAACATGATGATTTACCTAAGTTCAAAAAGCATGTTGCAGAATTAAATTCTAGGCTTTTTAAGATGGAGATCCTTCTGGAAGCAGCAGTCAGGGTGGAGAACAGGGGTGGGCAAGAAAGACATTCCTCTCGTGCTCCTGACACAAACACCTCTGTAAAATTTGTACCCTTGGGAACTAGCGGGCTTCCTCCCAGCCTCAACCTTGGGGTGAATAGTTTAGAGGGAAGACAAAATAGAAGGAAATGAAAGAAAGAAAGGAGACAAGAAAGAAAGGAAGGGAGGGCGGGAGGATGAAGGAGGGAGGGAGAAGGAAGGTAGGAAGGAAGGAAGGAAGGAAGGGAGGGAGGGAGGGAGGGAGGGAGGGAGGGAACGACTTTTGCAGCCAGAGAAATGAACCCACACCATCAGATTCGGAAAGTTCTTTCTCGGTGTACCATTGTCCCCTTTGGAATAGCTGGCAATAAGCCTCAGTGATTTCCTATTGCAGATACCAGGCATAGAACACATAACATGTCCCTTTCATCTTTTGATTAAACATGGTCAAAATTACCCTTGACCAGTCCCTAACTTGGCTATACTCAATGAAGCACACCTCAAAGTGATGATATGCTAGCAACTTTCCAGTGAATCCATGAAGACCCAGTTTCACTTTCATCAGGTGTGATCAGACAGACACTTAAATGAAGGAGGAAATTTTTATACTCACAGATCCTCAGCACGAGAGGCCCGGCCTGGCCCAGCATGCTGCACAGGGCCTCACAGGTTAGCCAAGATGTAGAGAGAGCCAGGAGAGAACCCAGGCCAGAGCCATTGTGGTGGTTTCCATGGTAAGGAATGTGCGAGGCAGAGTAGGCAGGCTTCAGGGTTTAGGACTGGCTAGAACTAGATTTATCCACCTCGGCAGGCTCAGTAGAAGGGTTTCCCCTAGTGATCTCATGACTGCCGCCCGTAGGGAGGGCTCCACCTGTGACGGCCTGTTAAAGGAAGCAGCTGAGAGCTTGGGCTGTAGGTTGGTTGGAGCCAGTTGTTTGCCATCTCTAGGAATTAGCTAAGCCTGGAGGGGGCAGTCCCTTCCAGATTAAGCAAGGACATAACATCAGAATAAAAAGCAAGCATAATACCTGCCCACATTTCCGTAGTTACTGTTCACTAAATTTCCAGAATTCCTGAGATCTCTGAGCTTCATTCTTTTGCTCAGGAATGATTTATAGGAATTAAGGCAGCAAAGCTGGGGAAAAACTTAACAATCTCACCACATGGACTATCATCAGAGGGCCTAGGTGTCCCAGTTTTCAACACAGCATTATGCACAGTCCTAATGCTCTTTATAAAAAATGCATAGAGAGAAAGCTCTTACCATCCTCTAGGTATGCATTTCTAACATTTACACTCACTCACACCCTAGGGTTTTAATCACCAAAAATCTTATATAAAAGGTGCAAAACCCGCGGGCTTCTTTCCATGTTGTGTTTTGTGAAAGAAATAGAGAAACAACGTGTACAAGTAAAAGCTCTAATGACCAAATTCAGAGTTCCCTGGAGCCATTAGAGACAAAGTCGCTGACATGGACACTCAGCTTTGAGATGGAATTAAACATGTCGGAAGCCCCTTCACAGAGGGGGCCACATCTTGCTCGTCACTACGTGAGACACACGGTGAGATTTTCAGTGCTAGGAAAACTGCCACCTGCGGAGAAAGCTGAAGAAAAGAGCAAGTTGTCATCCTCATGGTGCTATAGGATCTGAGTAACCAAAAAAAGCCGAAAAGGACTAAATTTTGTTCAGCTTATGTTAACCATGTTGAAAGTGTGAGAAATGGAAATGATCTCAGTTTCGAGATATTTGTGAGGTGTAAACATCAAAGGGGCATAATTAGAAGTAACTGTTTAAAGGGGAAGAATGATAACAGCATCGTGGCTGATACTCAGGAATTAGTCTCAGGTCTGCCATGGAGTCTGTCACCCACAAGATCAAACAATCCCTGCTTTTCCCCCAGGAACTCTCCCTAAGGACATCAGAAAATCGAACATTCTTGTTTGTGAAGATTACAGGAGAAACTGCCCAATTTAGGTTGAATTGTATTAGAAAAAAAATTATGTTGAAATTTTATCCCATAAAACCAAAACCTCAAAATGTGACCTTATTTGGAACCAGGATCATTGCACATGCCTTGGTTTAAGATGATGTCACACTGGCGTGGGATGGGCCCCTGATCCACCCTGCCTGCTGCCTTTATAAGACAGTTATGCCACGAACACACAGAGACACAGAGAGAACCACAGGGGATGGTGAAGGCAGAGACTGGAGTTAGGCAGCTGCAAACCAGGAATGCGAGAGGTCACAGACAAACCACCAGAGGCTAGGAAGAGGAAAGGACAAGTTATTCCCCAGAGGATTCTGAAGGAGCACGGCACTGCCAACACCTTGACGTCACACTTCTGGGATTCAGGATTAGGAGATAATAAATTTCCATTACATGAAGCCATTCAGTTGGTAGTTCTTTGTTGCAGCAACTCTAGGAAACTAGTACTCAGGCTCTAACTGCTGGTCAGGAACCTTTTAGTCTGTCCTAAAACCCTAATTTTGTGTACTGAATCCAGTTCTCTTTTGCTAGCTGTGGGGAGGAAAGTTAATTTCTAGCTCTTACTTTGTTACAAGTTTTGCTATAGGATCATGAATAATCCCCTAAAGGGCAGAGAGTTAGTCAAATGT
This sequence comes from Perodicticus potto, assembly GCA_963574655.1. NCBI lineage: Eukaryota > Metazoa > Chordata > Mammalia > Primates > Lorisidae > Perodicticus > Perodicticus potto. The sequence goes on from CAUYRH010039130.1 coordinate 5,855, forward strand.
TTTCTTTGACAGAGAACATGAGATTTGGGCATGTCAGGGACATAAATGCCTATTAAAGAGATGGAGACGAACACTTGTCACACTGCCAAATAATGGTAAAGACAGGTGTTCTGGGGAATTCTAGAGTTTGTATGCAAGGCCACCTCCCCAGGTCATTTCCCTACCAGATGTAAAAGAAATTAAAGAAATTCCAAGCAATTAGGGGGTGTCTCCAGAGCCAGAATTATATCAGTAGAAACCTGTTAAGAGCAGGCAGCATTCAGAGAGTGGTTCTGTAGGTGGGGGTCTATCACAAAGATAATCGCAGTAATCTTTCTGGGTGACTGCCTGTTAGATTTAGGGCCATTAGTGGGACAAGTAGCAAGAATAATAGCTGACTCTGGTAAACACACTCGGGATTGGCACTCAGCCCTGTCCTGACCATCCTGCCTCTTCCTTCCTCTGTGACACTTGTGTCATGAACTGATGTTGACACCCAAGTGGCACCACTGTGCTCCTTTGCTCAGATCATCCTCCTGTCCTGGAACAGATTATTCCTCCTACCTTTACACATCTTATTTATCCTTCAAGAACAACTACTATATGACTTGGCAATGCCTCTCATAAAATGAAAATACATGTCTACATTGCATGAGAATGTCTGTAGCAACTGTATTCATAACAGCCCAAACCCGGAAACAATCCACAAGTCCATAAACAAACCATTGTGCATTCAGCAGGGGACACTACTTGGGAGTAAGATGGCAACTGACACTTGTAACACTGTGAGTTAATGTATAAAAAGTTACAGTGAATCAAATAAGCCCAGTACTACAGAGGCAGAACTCATATAAGGTGAAAGAAGTGAGAATAAAGCTGCCTCTGATGGAGAGGGGCTTAGGATTGACTGGGAAGGAGCTCAGGAGAGTTGAACTGTTTTATATGCAGATAGGGTGTAAGTTACACAGGCAGAGACATTCATTAAAATCAAACAACTGCATACTTAGGACCTCTGCATTTCACTGTGGGAAAATTATACCTCAATAAAAAATTCATAAATGAATGAAAATCCCACTTTAAGTTCCTAATCTAAGGAGGCATAGAAGTTTTAGAGTAAAACTGAGACTTACTTGCAGAGCAAGTAGAAAGGGAAGGCTGCTATAGTGGGCAATGAGTGAGAGAACAGGGTTTCTGGCATCTCTGTCTCAAGGACACCCTCTAGACAAAAGAAGGGAGGTCTGTTGTCACTATGCCCCATTCGCGAGAGCTCGCTATATCCATCCTCCTGCTCCCTAAAATCCAGACTTGCACTGGCACAGGGCTCAGGTGATCAAAGTCCATGGTGAGGATTTGTGATGCTTACAAAATACTGTGGCCCTCAGAGAACACGTACACCATCTTCTGCTCACCAACTCCCAGTATTGGACAAGTTAATTCTATTTAATATCCCAGGGAGGAGTTGCCCTATGCTACTTACCCCTGAAGACTCAAGAGTCTATGGAAGTTCCTATGCATTCCCTAGTGTCTAAAGCAGCTAGAAGAAAAATTGTCAGGGTGGAGGTGGACAGAGGCAAACACCATTGAGGACATTTTAAATGCACTGATGGCCTAAGATTGACAGATTTGGGGGGATACAGGATCCAGAGATAGTCAGCTAGGTAAGCCTGAAAGAGCAATATGTGATAATCAAAGTTCATTTGTCCCAAGGTTTCCCATTCACTCCATTGCCCACCGGTATGTACAACAGCTTCGCTCATTCCACTTTTTATAATATTTAATCATTGCTCAGGGAAAAGTTTCAAAGAAGCAAGGCCAACTCTAATTGAGAAGAGCTATCTTGCCTTTAAGGTTGGATGCAGAAGCAGCCAGTGTAGCTAGAAGCACAGACCGTAGAATGCTCAGATTGCACCTCACTATTTCTAGCCATGTGAACCTAGATAATTAACTTAATCTCTCCTTGCTTCAGATTTTTTAATCTGTGAAAATGGAAATAACATTGACCTCATAGGGTCTTTGAGAGAATCCAGAGGGTTAATTAAGTGGATGTAGTGCTTAAAAGAATGTTGGGTAAACGGGAAACACACAAATATTAAAATCATTGTTTAATCTTGCTTTATCCAACAAACTAAAAAACTGTGTCAAATCTGCTATAAATGCCCCAGAGTTCATCTGTCTTAAAAATCCAAGGAAATTAAAAACCAAGGAGAAATCTCACTAGGAATGTCATTTCTTAATTTCCTGATTCAGTAGATATTCTGCTGAGACTAACCATATTTGATTTCTGGACAACCACAATCATTACTTGAAAGCTGTCACCCACATCTAGTACCCCTACCCCCAGCCTTCATCCACACTCAGAAAATTATCAAGGTATATGCAGATCCATATCTTCAAAAATTTCCTCTGCTGGAAGCACACACTGAAGAACTTTTCTACTAAAACATGTTTTTGTTTATTTTTCTAGAAGCTAAATTTTTCCCTTGGAAAAAAACTCCCTTTTCTTTTTCTTTCTTTCTTTTTTTTTTTTTTTTTTTGGCTTAATAGATTTTTTTATTTAAAATTAATATGAGGGTACAAATTTTTAGGTTACATTGTTTTCAATTTTAAGGTAAAGTTCAAGTTGTAGTTGAGCCCTTACCCCACGGGGCATGCTGAACACCTTCACACTGGGCATGTTAAGTGAGATCCTACCAATTGCCCTTTGTCCTCCCACCAATCTCCCTTTTTTCTTAATTTTTTTTGTGTTTGTTTGCTTACAAGTTTCATTTGCAATATACAACAGCTTGTTAGGAGGAAACCCATCCCCTTGATTTAAGAAAAGTTTGCATCCTTTTCAACAGGTAAACAAAAGTAGTGCAAGATTAAAGCAAATAGCATTATAAACATAATTAAAGAAAAGGGATAAAAAAGTTCTTCAAAAATTTATAATTTTAACTCCAGTTGACATTATTCTCTGTACTTTGATTTTAATTCTATGTAGTATTTTAGAAAATCTGAAATGTAATTCTTTGGTTCTTATTTTTTTATGTGTATCGGGGTGAAGATAGAGAAATGAATGATTTGTTGACCATGTATTTCACTTAAAAATCTCACTTTTATTTTTCTTTGTTTATTTTTTTATAATCCTCAAGGTAATTTAGTGCCTACTTTCATATATGCGAGAGTTATAAGAGGGCCACTGATAGTCATGGTAATTTCTTTTCCATAGTTTCAGTTTGATAAGATACAACAATCATAGACATTTTAGTTTGGTAACACAATAAATTGGATACATGACTTTTGGCCTATTTCTATGGCCTCTATACTCTATGCGGCTTTCCTAGAACTATTAATTTAATTATGATTATGATAAGTATAGTGTACATCTAAATTCATTCAAATGGCATATATGCACACTGCCTTGCTGACTGCTTCTGTAATGTTATTAATAGCTATGTGCTAATTATGTCAATAAATTAATTGGACCTATGCTCATATTTGCAATGGCCTTGATGTCCTTTTGCTGCTCTTTTCTCCTCTACTTTTGGACTTTCAAAGCTGAGCTGTAATAAGCTGCCAGCTTGCTCCTCATGTATAACTTTTGCCTAGATTAATAAATTTTAATGCATTCTTTTCTCAGCATTAAATACCTTCTCCTTTAATTCACTTATTGACTACCAAATGTTTTATAAGAAACATTGTTGTGGTATATAAATTTATTTGGTAAATCATCGATTGACCCTTTCAATCACCTACTTAACCACCAATAAAAGATTAAATAAAAGGCTGCGTAAATTGCAAAACAAGGTAATACAAATTAACAATATGACTATATTATTATTGCATCATCACTATTAGAATCATCAAGTATCAGGAAATAGTGCAGGAGTTTGGCACCTTTCTCTAACATATATGTAACATTATGCTCTTTCCTTTCAAATAGCTTTCAGATCATTGCACACACAGAATGCAATTACTGAAAGGCAGTAAAGAAATGACTTTTAAAGGAATATGATGCCCCAAGCAATCAGTCGTTATATAAGATGTAATGAAATGCTATGCCTATCAGTTAAGCTTAGGAACCTAAAAGAGAAATTTCTATGAAATGCACAATGTTCATCTTACGAGGATATTTTCTTCATCATCAGGTTGTTAGGTGTTACTGTCAGAGAACTTTCTGGTTTTATGACTTTTACATGCATTATATAGAATGTCTATTATGTACCTTTACCAGAGTGAATTATAGAGAAAATAACAGCAGCAGTTTTCCTTGTCCTGAAAAGGCCAATGCTTAAAGCATAAAACATCCTTTTCCCTTCCTCTAGCCTGCTCATCCTGGAACAATGTGCTTGGCAAAAGAGCAGCCTCTGTCCCTTTCTCTTCCCTTAAATAGCCACACTGATGACAGAGTTGCTCAGAGATATTTCCTACGTTTCAGGGTGGAATTCAAGCCAGCTTAGCCTTAAATGCTGAGCCACCTCTGTGGCCAGAGACCCTATATCCTTACATGGAATCCGCTATATAATATGAACTCAACTTTCCTATGATCCTTAACACATCCAAGGCAGAAATTTACTGGGTAGTTGAGACAGTCAAAAAGATTAAAGTAAAGTGCTCATCTGACTTCTTCTTTTGCTTTCTTAAATGAAATTTTCATGAGTCTGACAAAAGCACCACTCCTAGAAGAAGACATACGGGATGGAGGTCACAGGTCAGTAAACCCAGGAGAACAAGGAAGGGTTTAGTTGGCTTTCAGAGGCTGAGCTTAACCTAGAATAGAAAGGGAGAAGAATCCATATCAAAATCCCAGGTTCTTAAATGAGATTTAACACTCATTTCTGGTTTCAATTCATCGAGGACTACCAGAACAGCCCATGAAATATTTCCATTTCTTTGATTTCTTGTCTATAAGATCAAGCAATATTATAATTCACATTTAATAAAAACATTCTCTATAAGTCTTTTATGTAATTATTTTAAATGTGTGATTATGTTACCTGTTAGGATATTATTTTATTTCTTTGTGAAAAAAATTATAGAAGAATTATTTTTAAAAACAGTTTTCAAAATATGGAAAGTTTGACTCATCTCACTCCTTTGGTGGATGAATACCAGAAATTAAGATGTCTATACTACTTGGGAAATTTAAAAGTCAACTAGATATTTAAGGACTCATAACTATGAGTTAATTTTACATTGGGACAAATTGTTATTATATATTTTCTAATCATTATTAGGACCTACATGCAAAAGATTAAAAAAATCCTATGGGATATTTACTTTGTACTAGTATCTGACCCATAACTATCATTTGATCATCTTTAATCACATAAGCAGCTATTTTTGCTTTTAATTTTCAACATATATTGAAACTTTATGATTTTCTTCATCAAACATTTAAATAACCTGATTGCCATTTCTGATAGTATTTTGAGTACTGTCATAATTTCCAATGGTATCGGAAATCTTTCAGCTATTGCAACATTTAGAAGTAGGATTTCTGATGACATAGTAATTTAAAGACAGTTTATAAGGCAATGTGGTTACTATAATCCCTTGACTGAGGAAAATCCCTTTGAGTAGATTATATTTATTAAGAACTACTTTCCCAACTATAGTTTAAAGAGATAATTTTATCCACCAGGGAAATTACAATCAAAGAAGGGCAGGGAGGGACTCCGTGATGGCTGACTAAAGGTACACCACATTCACCTCCTCCACAAAGAATAACCAAAACAGCAAGTGAATAATCACAATTCAACAAGAGCACCTAAGAGAGAGCACCAGAATTCAACAGAGGCAAGACAGGAAACATATGAAGCGCGGAAGGAGTTGGACTTGAGGCAGCCAACTTGACCAGGATTGGCTGAGAGCCCAGAGAGGTTCCCTGGTGCAATGAAAGTATAGGAGATCCCCAATGGTCCACATTCTCACCATGGACTTCTGCACCACTAGCCACAGGAGATCCCCTTAACCTGTGCAGAACCTGAGACTTAAAAGGGGAGCTGCTGGAGACCATGTGACAGCATTGCTCCAGAGAAGGAGCTGATGCTTAGCCCATACACCCTTGAAGTCCTAACCAGCTACAGAATGGCACCACTTGGAGAGTTCAACTCCCACCATAATACATCCTACCCCAGGCTCTGCATCTCCACATCCCTAGAGCCCCACTGACATCCTTGCATGTCTACCTGAGGGCTATAGTTTCACAATGCCAGTTGAATCCAGCAGAATGACGGAGACCCAGAACTCTATCATGCATAGTATCCTGTACCCCAGGGAATAGTTGGTGTATCACAATGGATAGGCTGTCCCTGGGACAAAGGGAGCCAAACTACACACTCTCTAGAGCCTGACACCTACTACCCTAGGGCCATTGCCACTAATAACAACCAAACCTCCACAAGCAGCAAGGCTACAGCACACCTGCAGATACCCTGAGAGTGGGCTCTCCTTGCCAACAGCCACCATCACTGCTGCTGCTAGACGCCAAAGTGCTTGCCAATGGCAGTGACCCCACATCCCTCCTCAAAGCCAAACTGACATATCTTGCATGTGCTTGGAAGATCGGCTCTGCCTGCTGCTGCAGCTCCTGTTGCCACTGGGGGCTGAACCATGTGCTCCTCAAAGCCTGAGGGCTGACTGCCTGCAGCTGCTATCACTGACAGTGGCCACTTGTCCACCAGCAGCAGGGCCATATCCCACTTACATGTGTTCTGAAAACAGAATGTCTCCATTCATTGCTGCCACTAATGTCATCATCCAGAACTCTGTTGGGCAGCCTTGGATCATCTCGACCTGCCAGACCCACCCCCAAATCAGCCCACTTGGATCTGCCAATAGCAATGCCTGTGTATGCCACCTGAAAGCCCAAGGAAAGTCACTGCCATCTCTGGGGCCTAAGGACTGACCCACTAGACATCCCCATCCCTGGAAAATCTTCACTACAGCTTCCACTAATAACTGTAGCTAGCAATGAGGAAACCACAGACTCCAATGAAATTGTTTACTGCCAAAGAAATCAGAGTCTACACTGTAGCATTCATTTAGAATCCAAATAAAGTGCCCTATCCAATCAATAACATAGATATATTTTGATTTAGGAAAAGGTTTGGTCTTATAAAATCCAATGCAAAATTTGGGGAAAAAAGAACTATTACCATAGATGCACAGATATAAAAATAAAGACAAAAGAACATAGAAAAACAGGAAATATGACAGCTCCAAAGGGACATAATAATACTCCTGCAATAAATTCCGATGAAAAAGAAATGTATGAAATGCTGGAAAAAGTATTCAAAATAATTTTAGAGAAGTTCAGTGAGATAAAAGAGAACAGAGATAAACAATATAAATAAATAAGAAAAAAAGAAAATGAATAAAGAGATAGCTATAAAAAGGAACCAAATAGAAATCCTGAAAGTGAACCATCTAATGAACAAAATGAAAAATATATTTGAGAGCTTCATCAGTAAACTATGTTAAGCAGAAGCAAAAACCTTAAAACTTGAAAACAGTTGTTTTGAAATAACCATGTCAGACAAAAAGAAAAAAAATAAATAAATAAGCAAAGTCTACATGACATACGGGATACTGCAAAATAACTATTCATTTAAATTGTGGATGCTCAAAAAGGTCAAAGAGAAATTGAAAGACACGAAAAACCTAATTAACAAAATTATAGCTGAAAACTTCCCAAGTTTAGCAAGATATTCAGACATCTAGACACAAGAAATTCTGATGCCTCCAAAGAGAGACAACTTAAAAAGTTCTTCTCCATGGCACATTATAGTCAAATTGTTAAAAACAAATAATTCTAAAAACAGCAAGAACAAATTGTCTAGTCACTTACGAGCAAATATAGTGCTAAGTGAAATTAAAAAATAGCAGGCAAGAATGCAAAACCCAGCAAAGTTATCCTTCATAAACAAAGGAGAGATAAAGTCTTTCCCAGACAAGTCAAAACTGAGGGAATTCATCACCACTTGAATACCCCTACAAGAAATGCTCAAAGGAGTCATACGCCTGAAAGAGAAAGAACAATATTTACCATCATGAAGACTCATGAAAGTATATAACTCACTGATAGAATAAAAATGTAAATGAGAAAGAGAAAAGAACTCAAATGTTACCAGTAAGAGAAAACTACCAACCCTCAATGATAAATAATAAGAGAGAATGAAAATAACAAAGGATTTACAAAACAACCACAAAACAATTTTAAAATTAAATGGAATAAGTCCCCACATATCAATAATAACCTCAATTGTAAATGAATTAAATTTAACACACAAAAGATATAGATGGGCTAAATAAATTAAAAACAACATGATCCAACTATATGCTCCCTAAAACTCACCTCAACTGTAAAGACATATATAGACTGAAAACAAAGAGATGAAAAAAGATATGATGTGCAAAATGAAACCAAAGACAAGCAGGAATACCTGTATATATCATATAAAACAGTCTTTAAGTCAAAACAACAGGAAGAGACAAAGGAATTCATTATAGAATGATAACTGGGTCAGTTCAGCAAGAGGATATAGCAATTGTAAAGACAGATGCACCCACAACAAGACCACCTAGATGTATAAAACAAATTTTATTTGATGTAAAAGAAAAAAAGGCTATTATTGTGTCTCCAAATATACAATAATAGTTGGAGACTTCAACACCTGCATTAGAACTCTCAGCATTAGAACAGATCATCTAGACAGAAAATTAACAAAGCATCATTATATTTAGCTGCCCTTTATACCAAGTGGACCTAAGAGACAGCTACAGAACATTTTATCCAACAATGGCAAAATATACATTCTTCTCATCAGCACATGAGACATTATCCAGGATAGACCATATGTTAGGGCTCAAAGCAAGTCTCAAAAAATTAAATAGAAATAGAAATTACAATAAGTATTTTCTCAGACCACAATGGAAAACAAAACAAAACAAAACAAAAAAAGCTAGAAATCAGTAACAAGAGGAACTTTGGAAACCATACAAATACAGTAGAAATTAAACAACATGCTCCTAAGTGACCATGGTTCAATGAAGAAACTAAGAAGAAAATTTAAAAGGTTTTTAAAAACATGAAAATGTAAGCCCAATATGCTCTGAATCTATGCAATACAGAAAAAGATATGCTTATAAAAGGAATTTTGTAGCAATATACACCTACATCAATAAAGTAGAAAGATTTTCAGTAAATAATCTAATGATGTTTCTTACTCAAGGAAGTAGAAAAGCAAGAACAAACCAACCTAAAATTAATACAGGGGGAAAAATAATAAAAATCCATGTAGAATTAAACAAAATAGAGATTAAAAATGTATACAAAGAATCAACAAAACATTGTTTTTTGTAAAGACAAAAAAACAAAAATTTGACAAACCCCTATCTAGATGAACCAAAGCCCCCACCAAAGAAATAGATAAATAAATAAAAGGATAACATGGAGGACATTCATAAATTCCTGGATGGACACAACCTACCATGATTGAATCAGGAAGAAATGAAAAACTTAAGCAGACTAATAATGATTAAAAATATTAAATCAGTAATAAAACGTCTTCCCCAAAATAAAAGCCCACTACCAGAGTCTTTTATGAAAAATTCTAACATCTTTTAAGAAGAACTAACACAAACTCTTCCAAAAAATTGAACAGATGAGAATTCCCCCTAACTCATTCTATAAAACCAGGATTACATTGATTGATATCAAAAAATTAGACAAAGACACAATAACAACAACAAAACCAGATGCCCATATCCCTGAGGATGCAAAAATCCTCAAGAAACTACTAGCAAGTCAAATCAAATGAGCACATAAAAAAAGATAATATGCCATAACCAGAGGGATTTATCCCAGTGATGCAAGGATGGTTCAATATATGCAAATCAAAACACATGATGCATCAAGCAAACATAATGAAGGACAGGACAAATCCATGTGATTATCTCAATAGATGCAGAAAAAGTACTTGATGGAAGTCAGCATTCCTTTATGATAAAAACTCTGCCAGCAAACTAAACATACCTCAATAATAAAGGTCATATATGAAGGGAAGGGAGAAAGGAAAGAAGGAAGGAAGGGAGGGAGGGAGGAAGGGAAGAAGGGAAAACAGTATTGTAGATTTCCCAAAAAAGCAAAATCAGAGCTTAATACACAATCCAGCAAACCCACTACTGGAAATTTAGCCAAAGAAAAGCAAATCCCTCTATGAAAAGGACAGCTGCACCCTTATGTTTATCGCAGCATGTTTATTGTTTATTCACAATAGCAAGGATATAAAATCAACTCAGGAGTCCATCAGAGGATGAAAGGTGGTGTGTGTGTGTGTGTGTGTGTGTTTGTGTGTACAATGGAATACTATTTGGCTAATGGAAGCCTGTCACTTGCAGCAACGTGGATAGAACTAGAGGTCATACTGTTAAGTGAAATAAGACAACCACAAAAAGACAAATATTACATGTTCTCATTCATATGTGGAATTTTAAAAAGTTGATCGCATAAAAGTCGAGAATAGAACAATAGTCTAGAGGCTAAGAAGTGTGTTTGGGGAGGGGATAAGTGTGTTTATGGTTAGAAACATGCAGTTAGATACAAAGAGTAAGTTGTAATGTTCGATAGCAGAGTAGTTTGACTCTAGTTTACAACAATGTGTCATATTTTCCAAAATACATAGTTATAAGAAAGGACCTGAAATGTTCCCAACACACAGAAATGACACCTACTGGAGGTGATGGACACCCCAAATACCCCCATTTGATCATTACACACTCTATACATGTAACAAAGTATCACATATCCCATAAAAATGTGCAAATGCCATATATCAACAAAAAGTTTAAAAACAACTTTCCCCCACAAATCATATGATTTGTGCATATTATTTACATTGAAGATGTCCAAAAGTCAATATTAGAGTTAAAATAAATGTCAGAGTTCCATATCCAATATAGGTTCAGATTTTAAACCTATCCACCTTTCCTGCTGTAATACAAAGTACTGATAGATAAAATTAAAAAATTGACATATTTTTTAAATAGTTCCAGCTCAAAGCGAGATAAAAAATTCCCTGGGCCAGCAATAGAGCACCAACAAACTGAAGGCCAAAGCTATTGGTCTGACAGTTGCCAACTCTGTAATCTGTCCAATGTTCCAACAGGGTTAGGGAGTGAAGAGAGAGCCATACAAGGGTAAGAATCAGAGTGGGACCTTGTTCTTGAAATTGATGACTTGGTGACTGGGTGGAGTTTTCATTGTTTTTAAAGCACATTCAAAGTAATAAACACACACACACATAATGATTAAATGATAAAGTAAACTCAATAACGACTTCAAATGTTCCACTCTGATGTGTGAAGAACACAGGAGTCATGACTTCCTTCCTTACAACAAGAAAAAGCTGAACAAAACAAAAAATCAACTACTTCTCTTGTACCCATCAGAGAAGTGAGGTTTCTGGGCAAAACTCCTACCTGGAAACCAGGGAGGGTGACAAACCCAGAGAGGCTCAGCAGCTGAGCTCTGCCCTCCCAGGGCTGGAGCCGTTAGACCAGGCATCCTCAAACTTTTTAAACAGGGGACCAATTCACTGTCCCTCAGACTTTTGGAGGGCTGGACTATAGTTTAAAAAAAAAAACTATGAACAAATTCCTATGCACACTGCACATACCTTATTTTGAAGTGAAAAACAAAATGAGAACAAATACAATTCACACCAACTCATGTGGCCCACGGGCCGTAGTTTGAGGACCCCTGCGTTAGACCTACAAATGGGCAGGAATGTGAGCCTGGTCATTTTGAGGAATTGCTGATGGTTGAGTGTGAACTAATGTGAGAGGAGAAACTCTGGGGGCCCCAGCCAGGCTGAGTGGCTTGCACATTTTCACGGGCTTCTCCTTGAGGAAGCTCACCAGTTATTCATTGTGATGAATCTAGAAACATGCCTTTCTTGGCTGCTTTAGGGGTCGAGAAAGATTAATCATTCCAAAAGTACAACCAAATCATTCTCCAAAAATACCCCTATACTCTGGGGGAAATGATTTTTTTTTCTTAAACTAGAGCCATGGGGTATCTTCGGGACAGGTATTTCTGACACAACAATTCTTCCTATCTTACTTATGAAGGGGAGCTAAGAAACATCATCAAAGTCACAGGCCCACTAGAAGATAGAGATTTAATCATAAGGATATAGCATACCCCACACATACTTTACCACTCCAACAACAGGGCTTGACTATAATAATAGTGATTACACCACAAGACACAGATTGCAGCAAATCCCAGATCAAGAGAGGAGATAAGAAAACTAGATTAATTTGAAGGTCTAGTACCTACTGCAAACACAAACATCAAACACAGCCCAACTCCTGGTGAAATTAAGATAAAATTTTACACTGAAGTCCCATACCTTTAGGCCCTTTTATTCAATATATCATGCCTGAGTTTTGACCAGAAAATCGTTAAGACATGTAAAATGGCACTATGCCCGCATGTGCGCGCCCACACACGCACACAGTCAGAAGGAGCAGAGCAAATATCAGAACTAAAATCAGACATGACACAGATTTTGGAATGATCAGACAGGGAATTGAAAATGACTATGATTAATATGTTAAGAGCTTTAATGGAAAAATTAGATAGCACGCAAAATCAGATTGCTAATGTAAGAAGGGAGATGGAGACTCCAGGGATAATTAAAAATAAACCCACACCCAAACACATCTTAGTAAAACTTCAGATGCTCAAGAATAAAGAGAAAATCTTAAAAGATATCAGGGAGAGAAGTCATCCTAACCACAGTGGAAAGGACAATTTAAGTGACAACAGATTTTATCCACATTAAATGTCAGAACACAAGGGCATCTGAAGGAAGGAACCTGAAAAAAAATTACTCATCTGCAGTTTTATATTCAGCCAAACTTTTATTCAAGAGTTGGGGTTAAATAGGAATTTGCTGATGCATACAAAATACAAAAGTAAATTTTCCATCATAGAGTTTCACAGTGCTAAACCATAAAATAATTCTTAGTACATTTCAAGTAATTGCTCTCAAATGGTATGTGATCTCTGTCCACAATACATATATATCAGAAATCTGTAGAACGTGATAGTTCCCTCAAACCATTTGTATGTAGAAAGGAAACACTGCTAAATAACTAATGGATTTAAGGGTAAAACAGAATGGAAATTATAAAATATTTAGAGTTCAATGACAACAAATGAACTACACATCAACACTTGTGGGGTAAGCCTAAGTGGGACTAGAGATCCATTATAGTATTAAAAGCACTTTTTAAAAAAGGTTGATTAAAAATAAATGAGTTAAGTATTCAACTCAAAAATCTAGGAAAAGAAAAATAGCATGAATCTAAAGAATGAAGGACATCACAGTGAAAGCATAAATTAATAAAAAAAATTAGTGATAATCAGCTCATTTGAAGCTAATTCCTTGAAAACAGTCACAAAATAGAATACCCTGAAGTATGGCAGATCAAAGAACAAAGAAACATGAGAGAGAGACCAAGACAGCGAGAAAGAGTGTGAACATAAATCAAGGATAAAAACAATCAGGATATGACTGCACATAGGAGATTTTTAAAGCCATGAAAATATGAACTACAGCATTTGCCAATAAACATCATGAGTTAGAGACATGACAAATCATGAAAAAAAGTGTAAAAGATCAGAACTGACTTAAAAAGAAGAAAAAGAAAAATTAAGCTGTTTATAAAAGCAATAATTTTTTTTTTGTCATTTGTACATAGATCATACATACATTTATGCCATTATGTGTTTCGATGTGTTGATTATTTGTACAAATTGGAGTGTTTACATGCTACTAATCAAGATAGCTTTCACCTCATTTACCCAATTACAGCATGAAGACATCTGTGTTTTATACCTGATAGATTCAACTTGTACTTGCATTATGGTCCATAGGTGTGATCCCCCTATTAACCCTCCCTCTATCAACCCACCCATCAACCCCTCCCTTCCCCTCTTCCCTCCCCTTTCCTCCTTCATCCTAGGCTATAGTCGTGTTTCATTTTTCATATGCAAGTGTTTTTACAGAAATTTAACCAGTGATTACCAAAACCCCGCCCTTTCTGTTCCCTCTCAATTCACTAATACCACTCATTTAACAAAGCATTTATTCCACAAACACTCTTCTAAGCACTTGGGCTCATCAATGAATGAAACAAAACAATAACACAAATACTGTATTTATGCTCTTTTTCTTCTCCTCCTCTCCCCCTTTTCCCCCGTGTGTCTTCTCTCTCTCTCTCCCCCCTTCTCTCTCTCCTCTCCTCTCTTCCCCCGTTTCTTTCTCTCTCTCTCCCCTCCTCCTTAATGCTGCTCTGCAGCTTCCCCTGCCAATAAAGTCCTTTCGTACAAAAAAAAAAAAATACTGTATTTATGGAATTGAAATTTTAGTGAGGGGAGACATCAATAATCTATAAAAATGAGGAACATATAGAACAGGGTAAGTGGAACTGAAGTGAAGGGTGGGGGTGAAATGGAGCAAGGTGAGTATGAGCAGGTGGTTTGCCTGACGTTTTAAATTGAAGGTCAGAATAGGTTCACCTGAGCAGGGAGTGTTGGGTGAGAAGAAATTAGTTATGCTGATATCTGAGGAAAGAGCGTTCCAAGCAGAGAAAGAGCTAGATCACAGCCCCCTTTCAGGTAAATACCACACAGGTTTCCAAGTACAGCAAAAAGACCAGTAACACTGGATCAGAGGGACTTGAGGGGCAGGGGAGAGGAGAGGATGAGGTCAGACTGGTAAAAGAATTTTACTGGTAAATTTTCTTTAAACTGCCATGAAGTGATAATTTTTCAAACCATTTTCAAAGAATATGGAAAAAAGAAAGCATCAAAAAAAAAAAAACCCCAACTTTTTTTTCTGAGACTGATTCAATCTTGACACCAAAATTAGATAAGTAGAGAACTACATAATTATAGACCAATCATGCTTATGAACATAGATGAAAAAATCCTAATACAATATTGGCAAATCATATCTAGCAGTGTGTCTAGATTTAATCTTGCCTGAGGAAAGATTTTGTTAAGAATGTAAGGCTGGTGAGACATCAGAAAAATTTATCAATGCAATATATTAATAAATTAAAGAATAAATAATATCATCATCTTAGCAGACATTCCACAGTGGTCAGGATGGAACTTACACAAGCACTGAAAATACAGACCTCTTCTTGCTATGGCTAGAATGGCCATTGCTGGCTGGATGCAGGTGCCCCCATATGTCAAGCAGGAGTGCTGCATGTGCTCCTCACTGCTGGAAGGGCTGAATGCTGTTGGATCACAGTTCACAATCTTTCTGGGAATTGCTCCCACTCAGTGGAGCTGATTTGTCTGGGTTTATACATGTCACCAGTGTAGACTGCAGTTAGTGACAGGTTGAGGCAGAGGCATAGGTTAAGGCCCAGCCCTCATTTTAGTGACAGGCCATCTTGGCCCTAGAGCTGCCTGAAGTATACACTGAGGGCTCCATTGCAAATTGCAGTCTGGTTTCTTTCTGTATGTAGCCTTCTTTCCTCAGTCCCTTATACGTGTTGTTCTGGACAGTATGTTCCAAGAAACATTGTGCATGTAGAGTTGCACAATAAAGTCTCCAAGTTTATTTCTTAGGAGATTCAAACAAACAAAAATGCCACTTTTTTTTTGCCATCTTAGTACTCCATATTAGAGTGCATGTAACAAATAATCTTATTTCATAAAAGACAAAGCAAAGTAACAGGATAGAACTCATGGTATTTACAGACCTGGCCATGTGTCTCAACACACGTTAGTAACAACCTTCACGTGGAATGGCCAATGGAACACTCAGTTACATCACCAGCTAAAAGATATCACCTTGCCAAGGCAGACGTTTTCTCCTATAATATGTGATAATAGTGCAATTTCTCCCATGGCTTAACTACAGGACACTGACAAGCAGAGATGAAAATTATAGTGACATCACTCATTATCATGACCAGGCACAGAAATTTTACTTTTAATTCAGTTTTCCAGTAGATGTAGTTTTAGAAAACTTAGTACCTAAGAGAGAAATGCCTTTCTAGGGAGACAATGATTTTTTTCCATGGCAGTAGAAGTTAAGTATATCACCTTAATTATGCAGATCCATGTGTCATTAAAGAAAGAAGGAACAAAAGAAAAAAAAATAGAAGTGTGGAATGGGGTGAGTAATGTTGATTTATCAAGGTAAGATAAGGTTGCTACTTTATGGAAGTTATCACAAGGCCATTCCCAGATCTGTTTCTCCTCATTTTAGGCATAAGGAAAGACTGCATTTTCCTATGTCATTGAATTTAGTCCTAGTCTTATTGGCCTAGTGAACTAGGAAAAGCCAATGAAACATGAGAAGAAACATTAAGACATGTTAAGTAATTTGCTTTGCACTCTTGTTCGTGGTTATCCGTTGTGGAGGAGCGTGTCAAGTTGGTAACTCCTTCATCCTGGGTCTCTGAGAGATTATAATGAGCAGAGCCTCCTGCTGACTCAGGTGGTCATAAAAGATGAGCAACAAATAAACTTTTAACATAAGTAATTGTTTCTGCAGCATAGTAGTCCACTTTGAAAAAAATAGACTACTATAAAATGGAAACAGGAAGGAGAACATCTGGGCCCATGGTGATAATTATATATGTACTTTCTATTGGTAAAAAGATAATAGGGTACTATAGCAACACTATCTAGGCAAGCCTGCCAAGGACTCAGTGCTAGAGGAGCTAAGAGTTGAATTATACTATTAGGTGAAGAAGTCATAGCATGCATGTTGCTGGCTTAGGGCAAATGGATACGTGAAGTCATATGGCCATCAATGCAGAACAAAAGTTGTCACATCTATCTGTGTTCTCTTCCTTGTTGTGTTATACATATGTTTTATATAAGAATGTAATAGTTAAATGTACAATTTTATGCAAAAAATAGAGACTATAAAACAGTAGAAAAGAACAACAAAACTAAAAGTTGTGTTTTTGAAAAGATAATGAAAAAACCTTTAACTGGACTAACAAAGAAAATAAGAGAGAAGACTCAAACAAAATCAGAAACAAAAGAGAAGATATTAAAATTGATACCACAGTAACAAAAAGGCTTGTAAGAGACTATGAACAACTATACATCAACAAATTGAATAGCCTAGAACAAATGGGTGAATTCCTAGAAACATGCAACCTACCTGATTTATTCTGAATTTGAAAGAAATGGAAAATCTCAAAAGAGCAATAAAGAACAAGGAGGTTGAATCAGTAATAAAAAGTGTCCTGTCAAAGAAAAGCTCAGACCTAATGGCTTTACTTCTGATTTCTACCAAACATTTAAAGAAGAACTAATACCAATTCTTCTCAAAGTCTTCCCCAACAGTGAAAAAGAGAGAACACTTCAAAATTCCTTTTATCAGGCCAGCATTACCCCGACATCAAAGCCAAACAAGGACACTACAAGAAAATTACAAGTTGGTATCCCTCATGAACACAGATTAAAAAAAAAAATCCTGGGGCGGCGCCTGTGGCTCATCAAGTAGGGCACCAGCCCCATATGCCGAAGGTGGCAGGTTCAAACCCAGCCTCGGCCGAACTGCAAAACAGAAAAACAGCTGGGCATTGTGGCGGGCGCCTGTAGTCCCAGTTACTTGGGAGACTGAGGCAAGAGAATTGCCTAAGCCCGGGAGTTGGAAGTTTCTGTGAGCTGCGTGACCCCGCAGCACTCTACCGTGGGCAATAAAGTGAGACTCTGTCTCTACAACAAAAAACAAACAAACAAACAAAAAATCCTTAACAAAATACTATCAAATTGAATTTAAAAGTACATTTAAAATATCTTATACTGGAGGAGGAGCAAGATGGTGGCCAAGTAACAGCTTCCTTGCAACTGGGCACAGTGAGTCTGGGGAAAGAAGACTCCAGGTATCTCTGTCTGGTGGGATCTGCCCAGAAACATCCCTTTGGGGACACAGGGAGTCAGTATGAGACTTTTGGACCCTGTGAGGACAAAAGCAGTGGAGAACTGGCAAGTGTGCGTGTTCGTTTGGTCTAATCCCCCCGGCAACTGTAAGTACAGCAGCAGTGAGACTGCAAACTGGAAAGGCCTTACCTGTGAGCTGTTTTGATTTTGTTTGGACTTGGCATTCAGTTGAACTACCTTGGGAGAACTTGGGCAAGAGTGCAGAGGACTTTAAGTGTTGTCTAGGGCCCCAGACTGAGCCACTGAGCCAGACAGAGCTAATAGTGTTCGGCTGTGGGCTGTGGGGAGCCATTGTGGAACAACTGCCCCAGCAAGCTCTGCCTCAGAGTCCCAGAGCAAGGATGGGGCAGGAGTGAGTAATCTAGTGACTGAGCAGCCTAAAGGCAGGAACTGAGATGCCTTATGGCCCTGGCCCTCAAGGGCATAGAGTGAGATCAGTTTTGGCACCCTGGATAAGCAGGCAGCTACTTCAGCCGTGATCCCAGTGACAAGTGCTTTCCTGGGAAAGCTTCTGTTTAGCCAAGGTTAGCAGTTTAAAGTACCTTTCAAGCAGGCTGAGGAAAGATTTAGGCTCTCTACCCTGCAGGGTTTGAGAAATCAGCAGAGGCCTCCAGTCTCCATCTTGTACAGCTGTATCAGCACTGTGATTAACATCTCATACCCCAGAAGATCACTTGTTGCCCAAAAAATATCCAGCAAGATATATATACTGCTTTGTTTTTGCTTTTGTTTTTTGCTTTTTTGTTTCTTGGTTTTTTAAATTTCAACATTTTCCATATAGATTTTTCTTTTTTTTCTTTCTTTTCTTTCTTCACTTTTCTAGTTTAAACATAATTTTCCATTGTTGCCTTTTTCAACAATTAGAACTTCATTTTTGCTAGTGTTTCTAGCACTAGAAACACTATTCTATTATTTGGGTTTTTTCCTCCCAGTTTAATCCTGTAAAGTTTTCTTTTGCTTGTTTTGGTTTTGATTTATAGCATTTTTGTCTTTCCTCTCTATTTGGTGGAAGTAGGGTACTGTGTCCAAACAGGTTAGCAAAGAGCTGCTGACCTCAAGGGAATCACCCAACCCAGCACCCCCAGAGGTAGGGGTTTTTAAGGTTGAGTCAAAGTACCCAACTGTAGACCTATATTGTTCCTGTCTCCCCCTTTCTGTGCCTCTCTTCTTTTTGTCAATACTCCCTTTTACCCATCCCCTCTCCTTTCTCTTTTTTCTTTTTTCCCTTCATGCTCTTTGATCTTCTCATCCTTCTGATCCTGTACCAAAAGGACTCATCAAAACCCTAGTCCAGAGGCATGGCAACTGAAAGAGCAAGAAGAAGTGAAAGGAAAATTAGGGCAAGGAAACAGATAAAATAAATCACTCATGAGGAAGAATCAGCAGAAAACTTTTAACAACATGTAAAACCAGTCCAGAGCAACCCCCACAAGGGACCGTGAGGTACTGCAGAGGATTGTACCTATACAGAAATGTTAGAAATGGCAGAAAGGGAATTTAGAATACAGATCATGAAAACAATGAAGGAAATGATGGAAACAATGAAGGAAATTGCTGATAAAGAGGAAAATAAACAAAAAGAAATCCAAAAACGGAATCAAATAAGACATGAACGATATGAAGTATATAAAAAGGATATAGCAGAACTAAAGGAACTGAAGCAGTCAATTAGGGAACTTAAAGATGCAATGGAAAGCATCAACAACAGATTAGACCATGCAGAAGAAAGAATTTCGGAGGTAGAGGACAAAAGCTCTTGAGATAACTCAGATAGTTAAAGAGGCAGAAAAAAGAGAGAGAGAAAGCAGAACATTCACTGACAGAATTATGGGACTTTATGAAGCATTCAAACGTATGAGTTATAGGTATCCCAGAAGGGGAAGAAGAATGCCCCAGGGGAATAGAAGCCATACTTGAGAATATTATAAATGAAAATTTCCCAAATATCACCAAAGATTCTGATACTCTTCTTTCAGAGGGATATCGGACCCCAGGTCACCTCAACTCTAACTGAGCTTCCCCAAGACACATTGTGATGAACCTGTACAAAGTCAAGACAAAAGAAAAAATTCTTCCAGCTGCCAGGACTTATCAATTATCTCAATAAATGTTAATGGCTTCAATTCTCCACTGAAGAGGCATAGAATGGCTGACTGGATTTAAAAACACAAACCATCCATTTGCTGTCTGCAGGAAACACACTTAGCTTCAAAACCTCCCCTTTGATCCTGCAATCCCCATTACTGGGCATATACCCAGAAGGAAAAAAATCCTTTTATCATAAGGACACTTGCACAAGACTGTTTATTGCAGCTCAATTTACAATGGCCAAAATATGGAAACAGCCTAAATGCCCACCAGCCCAGGAATGGATTAACAAGTTGTGGTATATGTATACCATGGAATACTATTTAGCCATTAAAAAAATGGAGACTTTACAGGCTTCGTATTAACTTGGATGGAATTGGAACACATTATTCTTAGTAAAGCATCACAAGAATGGAGAAGCATGAATCCTATGTACTCAATTTTGATAAGAGGACAATTAATGATATGATGGGGGTAGGAGAAGGGGAGAGCAGGGAGAGAAAGAAGGAGGGAGGGGTGGGGAAAGGAAGAGCGGAGAGAGGGAAGGAGGAAGGGGTTGGGGTCTTGGTGTTTGCCATGCCCTTTGGGGGCAAGACACGATTGTAAGAGGGTCTTTAACTAACAAATGCAATCAGTGTAACCTGGTTTCTTATATCCTTAATGAATCCCATATATACCATGATCAAGTGGGATTTATCCAAGGGATGCAAGAATGGATCAATATAGCCTATATCAATGCATGTCATACATCACATTAACAAAAAAAATGACAAAATCCATAACGATCTCAGCAATACCGAAAAGGATTTAACAAAATTCAATATCCATTTCTGTTAAAAACTCTCAAAAAATGAGGAGAGAAGGGAATGCTTCTACATTGCTGGTGGGAATGCAAGCTAACATGACATTTTTGGAAAGAAGTTTGGAGAACTTCTTATGACCAACACATAGCTAATTCCATACTAAATGGTGAAATGTTGAAGGATTTTCCACTAAGAATGGGAATAAGACAAGGATGCCAACTTTCAGCACTTCTATAATTTTAGAAATCCTGGTCAGAGAGATTAGGCAAGAAAAAGAAATAAAAGGCATCTATATGGAAAGGAAGAAGTAAAATTGCTTTTGTTTGCTGATGATATGATATATACATGAAACCCTAAAGACTCCATCAAAAGACTGTTAAAATGAATAAACAAATTCAGTAAAGTTGCAGGTTATAAATCAACATACAAAAATCAGTAGTATTTCTATATGCTAACAATGAACAATCTGAAAAACAAAGAAAATAATTCCATATAATAGCACCAAAAATAAAATACATAGGAGTAAATTTAACCAAAGAGGAGAAAGATCTGTGTCCTAAAAACTATAAAATATTGATAAAAGGAAATTGAAGAAGACACAAAGAAATGGAAAGATGCCTCATGTTCATAGATTTAAAGAACCGATATTGCAAAAATGTCTACATACCAAAAATTATCTATAGATTCAATGTAATTCCTGTTAAAATGTCAATGTTATTTGTCACAAAAAGGGGAAAAAATTCTAATTCATATGCAAACAGAAAAGACACTGAATTTCCAAAAAGCCTAAGAAGGGGGAGGCAGCGGAGGGCTGGAGCTATTATACTTCCTAATTTCAAAATACATTATAAAGCTATTGTACTCAAAACAGTTCAGTACAGGCATTTTAAAAAGAAACTTCAACCAATGGAACAAGAATAAAAGCCCAGAAATAAAGGAGGTAGTTATGGTCAGTTGATTTTTGACAAAGGTGCCAAAAACAAACAGTGAGGAAAGGACAGTTTCTTTAATAAACAGGGGTTGGAAAACTAGATATCTACATGTAGAAGATTTAAAATAAAACCCTTATCTTGGACTGTATATAAAAGTGAACTCAAAATAGACAAAAGTTTGAAATGTGAAATCTGAAACTATAAAGCTACCAGAAGAAATCATGGGTGAAATTTCCACAGTATTGGTCTGGGCAATGATTTCTTGGCTAGGACTCCAAAACTACAGCCAACAAAGAAAAAAGTAAGCAAATGGGACAGTATTAAACTAACAATCTTCTGTACAACAAAAGAAATAATTATCAGAATGAAAACTAGATTGGGAGAAAATATTTGCAAGCTGTATATCTGATAAGGGGCTAACAGCCAAAAAGCATAAGGAACTCAAACAATTTAACAGCAAAAGAACAAATAACCCATTTAGAAATGGGCAAAGGGCCTGAACAGACATTTTTCAAAGGAAGCTGTGTGAATGGTAACAAAAATGTGTAAAAGTATTCAACACATCTAGTCATCAGAGAAATGCAAATTAAAACCACAATGAGATATTATTTCACACTGTTAGAATGGCAAATAAAGACAAATAAGTGTGGGTGAGAACATGGAACAAGGGAACACTGGTTTGTGGGAATGTAAATTAATACAAACATTTTGGAAAATAGTATGGAGGTCCCTAAAAAAAAACCTACAAATAGAATTACTATGTAACCCAGCAATCCCACTTCTGAGTATATAATCAAAGGAATTGATATTAGTATGTCAAAGAAAATATCTGTATACCTGTATTCAATGCATCATTATTCACAATAGCTAAGTTATGAAAGCAACCCAAGTGTTCATCAACAGAAGAATAGAAAAAAATGTGATATATACACAATGGAATACTATTTAACCTTAAAAAGGAAGGAAATTCTGTCATTGTGACATCATCGATAAGCATACAGGACATTATGGTAAGTAAAATAAGCCATGCAATGAAGGAAAAATGCTAGGATCTTGCTTAAATTTAGAATCTAAAAGTGTTGATCTCATAGAAACAGAGTAGAAAGGCTGAGGGAAAAGAGGAAAGATGGAAAAAGGGAAGATGTTGATGAATGGGTACAAAGCCTCAAGCTGAAGAAGTAGGTTTTAGGTATCTATTTACACTATGTGGTGACCATAACAATAATAATGTATTACTGTATAGTTCAAAATTGCCAAAAGAGTAGATTTTTAACATTCTCTCCACACACAAAATGATAAGATGCTATGTTAGTTCAGGAGTTCAGGGAGCTGTTAATCAAGGTGGGATGCCGAGGGAAAGTGGGCATGTCACGTGGTGAGAGAACAAGCAAGAGAGAGAGAAGGGGGGTTCCGAGCTCTTTAAACAACCTCTGGGATGAAGTAACAGAGCTGGAACGTGCTCATTACCTCAGTTTGGCACTTGATAAGCCATTCATGGAGGACCCACCCCCATGACCCAAAATCTCCCACTTGGCCCCACCTCCTACATTAAGGATGAAATTTCAACATGAGATTTGGAAGAGACAAGCATTCAAATTCTATTAGTTGGTGAAGTGAGGGCTATATTAATTAGCTTGACTGACCCTTTCTACAATGTACACCCCATAAATAAGCATAATTATTACTTATCAATTAACTATAAATAAACATATACATAAAAAGTAAGTTGTAGAATATAAATGTCTTAACACAATAACTAAGAAAATGCGGTGAAGGCTATGTTAACCAATTTGATAGAAGTATTTCAAATTGTATACAAAAATGTTCTGTATACCAGCACATTGTACATGGTTCTGTATGCAATTGCATTAATGTATACAGCTATTATTTAATTTTAAAAAGCAAGTTGCAGAATAATATTTATAATATTATTCCATAGATAATGTTTTAAAACGCAAAACTAATACTATATACTATTTACCTTTGATACGTGTATACGAATATGATTAAAACTTAAATGACAACGATATGCCTTATCTTTCACGTTCAGTATAAAGTGTAAAATATAAACTTTTTGTTGAATCCAGGGGACTCTCAGAGTACACAGTTGTAGATTAACATATAGAAAACTATAAAAAGCTTTCCTTGAAGAAGCCTATTTAGCTTGATTTATGAAGAACTTTTTAAATCTGAGAAGATTATCTTTTCATGCCAATACTTTTAGTATTGCCAAAGAAAGTATTTTGGGAATCCCATGTATTCTCAGTGCCCAGATAATAATAAAATATAAGTAATAAAAAATTATTTCTTTCTCCATTAGCTATCCATTGATTATTTATATCTGTTTCTATTCATGAAAAATGAAACCATACCACAAATAATTGTGCAGATATACACATATGTTATAATTTATCATAAAACCTTTTATATCTGCATCTAAGCTTTCTTAATTTTCCTCTTTGAATATATGCTTAAGCATATTCCCTTTGCGTTATGCCTCTTTGGTCGTAGATTTCAGTACATTCATTTCTTTTAAAATGATATGACATAGATTATAGAGACTTACACATTGTTCATTTGAATTACACTAAAAGCTAAACAAAGTGACACCAAAATTATTGGCTGAGGTGAGGCAGACAGTTTTTCTCTCGTGTAACTCCTCAGAACAAATAGGTAGTCTCTGTTCCCTAAGTCATGAAGACAGCTCTGCTATTGTCAACCCAGGACTTCCACAATTGTTCATCCCATCTCCAGATGCAGGGAAGGAAATGGGGTGGAAGATCCAGGACAAGGGCTTTGAAGACGATAGCCTCAAGTTACATGTGGCAGTAAACATCCCACCGCTGAGAACTTAGTCACGTGACCAAACCTAGCTGCAAAGGAAGCTGGGAAATGGTGTGGTTTCTTGCTTGGCGACCATGTGAATGAGAAAGGGAGGGCAGAACTAGAAGTGAGCAGCTCCCAGAATGTGCTGCAGCCTACCTGTCCACAAGCCTGGGTGACAATCTGCACTCTTCTCCCCCACCAGGGAGACAACACAAGGACCCTCCTGTTACTGCCTCTATTCCAAAATCTGGACCCCTACGTCCTCTATAGTCCTATTCATCGGGTCCAGTGAGATCCCTGTTGAAACATCATTTTAAGATCTAAAAGAAAACACATACACTTCAATGTACAATTATAGAGCAAAGACAGAATGGTCCTAGTAAAATCTCCCATTCAGAAAAGGAAATAATTGCAAAAACTAAGCAGGCACTGATCAATGAATAAATACAGCTGGACAGACATGGGAAATTCTCTGTGCCCTGGCAGTGGAGCAAATTAGTAGGTTAGGCCAGCTCACTATCTCGGGTGACCCTGGCCATTTCACCCTATGCTTCTCAGCCTTGCTGTCTGGGGCCTCTTCCTGGTCCCTTATCCTGTGCCTACCTCTGAAATGGGGGCGACAAAAACTGAAAACTTTTGTAGATGAGCCTTGTTGCCTACAATTCCCTCAAAAACTTAGTAGGTTTCTAATCTATTTGGCACCAGTCAGATCCATGTTCACCCCAAGTTCCTCTCTGGACACCTGCTAAAGTCTGGCTTAGATATCAGAGTCAGTATTCAACCTATACCTCCGTCCCTCACTTTAATGAGAATAACCTGTGGATTTTCTTAGTGAGATATGAATGTTAACTGGATTTTCTGGCACTAAGGTGTATCTTTTAGTTTGGATGAAAGTGTAAGGGCAGAGCTTTTAAGTGAAAGCCTCTGGGCTAACAGCCTTATCTCTCGACTCTTTGTGATTCAGAAGCAAGTTGTGTTTTCCAACACTGCTTACAAACTTTCCAATTCCTTCTCATATTTATCTTCTCTAGTTATGCCCTTCTAAAGGAGCAAAAAGTAGATAAAACATAACACTCTGGCTCTATTCAATTGCTTTCCATAGTTATTATCTCCATTGTCACATGGTATGCTAAGTTGTTCTGAGTGACCGCTTTACCAGTTTGCTATAGCACAGCACCGCATAACAAGAATTGCCCATTTCCCAGCCTGCATTATCTATTTCTTTATCACCTAGCAGCTAGCCACCGAGCCCATGCCACATATTTTAGGTTTTCATTATTTCAAAATCCAATTCCAGCTACCAATTGTTTTATTAGTTAGTGTCCAGTCTAAGTGGCAGTATCAACCTTCTCAAATAAGATATATATTCATTTCACTTTCATAAAATAATATCATATAGGTAAACAGCCTCTGCTCTAGGAAATGATTCTGATACTTGGCTGGTGGAACAGTTTGCCAACTCATCACTTGTAGCTAAGATTGCTACAGGTGCTGTCATATCCTGCCAGCAAAGAGCAAAAGTGGGATTGCATAGAGGGACATTGGAAAATGTAGGGTCTAGCTAAGTAAGCAGGTGGCCAGAAAGAAAATGTCAGCAGATATGAAAGGAAAACTTGCAATCTACTTTAGAAGACATGATCAAAATCATCATACATGCAAAAACAATATCATATATGATATGGCATTGATATATTCAAATGAGCTGCTACAAGTCTTATTACAATTTAACAGAAGCTTAACAAATTTGGGTCTTGAACACCAATAATTTTCTCTTTGATGTTACAAACAGCACAGTGGCATTTAAAAAGGTAGTTATTCCACGTAGAATGAATAACCCAGGAAACCATGTTCTTGGACACTAATAAAAGAAGGGAAACAGAAACAGCTTCTTAAATCTCAAAATAAAATCAGTAAACTTATTCAATTATGGAAGAAGTTTAATTATACGATAGTTATGAAAACAAGAATGGAAAAGTGAGATACGTCATCACTTCAGAAAACAATGGTCTGGATACTTCTCATATAACCTAGCAAGGTCTTCCTAATGATTTTGTCTAATATGACTTAAAACAATCAAAGCTACAAAATTCAAAATGATAACATGAGCTTCTAAAAGCCCTCCCATGGCAGATTTTAAAACCAGAAAGCCTTTGGTAAGATTATGGAGACTAACAGTCCTTTAAAATAAAAACGTTAAAGGTAGATTTACTTTAAATAAATAGTTCCTTTATTATTATCTGAATCTTCACAAGTCTTTTCTTCTCCCTCTTATTATTCTTTAAGTGATCAATATTTCCAGTTCTATAGAAGTTTTTCTCACTAAAGAAATATTTTTAAGTTAAATTAAATTAAATCAAATCAAATTATATTTCGACTTAATAAGAACAGTTACCATGAGATCTATTTTTTAAATCACAGTTTTTAAGTGTACAACGTAGTAATTTTAACTATAAGGATAATGTACAGGAGGTCTTTAGAAAGTATTCATCTTGTATAATTGGGTGCCTACTGATCAGAAATTCACCATTTTCCACTCACTGCAGGCCCTGGAACGACAATTCCACTCTCTGATTCTGAGTTTGACCATTTTAGGCCCTTCAGAATAAGTGGAATCAGGCAATATTTGTCCTCCTGTGACTGGCTCATTTCCCTTAGCACATTATTCTCAAAATTCACCCAGGTAGTCACACGTGGCAAGATTTCCTTCTTTTTACAAGGCAGACTAATATTACGATGTATGTATATACCACATTGTCTTTTTTTAAGTTATTTCCACATGTTGGCTAACGTGAATAGTGTTGCAATGAACAAGGGAGTGCTCCTATCAATTCAAGATTCTGATTTCAATTGTTTTAGATGAATATCCAGCAGTGGAATTGCTAGGTCATATGGTAGTCTATTTTTAAGTTTTTTAGAAATCTCCATACTGTTTTCCGTAGAAACTGCACTGTTTTGCATTCCGACCAACAATATACAAAGTTCGAAATCTTTCCAAATCCCTGCCAACCCTTGCCGTCTTTTGCATTTTTGATGACAGCACCCTTTGCCACCCCTACCTCCAAGAAAACTTGACCTTGGCTTAACTAATCAGAAGTTCTCGTGTGGGATTATATGGTAAATGTTGAACAGGTGGCCTAAAGAAGACAGAAGGTGATCTTAGATTATCAGCAGCAACACGGGTCCAGCAACAACCATTTTAATGTTGTCCGGCAGAGAAATAACAGTCTAATGGCAGTATCTGGGGTTCTCGGCTAATTAACAGCAGGTAGAAAGTGAGCCAACATTCTCCACCTTTAAGTTTTTAGGGATGGCACTGCCCGCTCTCATCCTGCCTGGGCCTTACTGTTGATCTGGCTTTGCTCACACAGCTGGAATGGGGGTACCAGATGGTGTGGGCAGTTTCAGTGTTCACCTTGACCTTACCTATAATAATTGTTCTTATTCTGAACAGTAGTTTTGCCAACTACTAAGATGAGAAACACATCTGTGGACACGCTGGACTAACTGTGTGACAGAAGTGGGCCAGAACTTCACCCGACGTCTTTGTGTCCCTATTTTAACAGAAGAAAGAGGGATAGAGACTACGCTGTGAAACATCTAGTGTCAGTCTCAGCCCAGACCCAAATCCAACAGACATCAAAAGCCTGGGAATTTTCTCCTCTTAGTGTGCAGGTAAACATGTAAGTAACCATTAGGAAAGAACTAAAAGGATTATTACTACTTATACTTGCCGTGGCATTGCAGAGTCCTTTTTAGGGAAAACTGGCCTCTCCTTCAATTAAGAACCTTTAATTCCACTTTTTCTTGTTGTTGATTGACCATCATCTTGCCTGTAAGAACTATATGATGGGGTGGTGCCTGGGGCTCAAAGGAGTAGGGAGCTGGCCCCATATACTGGAGGTGGCGGGTTCAAACCAGGCCCTGAGCAAAAATTGCAAAAAAAAAAAAAAGAGCTATATGATCTATTTATTTGTGATTGTCATAGGTCTCTGCAGGGCAGGACTTCTGGTTATAATTTTAACCTCAATGTCCATTAGAATAATTTATTCCACCTTGCCTCTGATGGTTCAATGATGCCCCTGGCAATAGTCTCTATAATTTCAGAATTCTGTAGTCCTTATCATCTCTGGGAACCCAGAGTCAGACAGGGCTTACAGAAAACACCACCACTGAACTTAGAGGAGTTACTGGTGCCTCCCCCTGTTTATTGCTCCATCACACCTTTCTTCTTCACTAAAGACATCTGCCATTAGTGCAAGTAGCATCCTCTGGGCTTGTGGAAGAAATGGAGCCACCTCATGTGTTCCCAAGTTCCCTATAATAAATCAGCACCTTCATGTTCATGTTTCAGCACGTTCATGTCTAGTATTTTGATCCCTTCCTTTCTATCTGCCTAGGCAGTTTTTGCATCTCTGCTTTGTTTAATGTGGGCTCTTGCTTTTCCAAAGTTTCCTGAGTATGTTAAGACAATTGTTGATGCACTTGGCAGAATGTTAAATTTTGAATCACAGTAGAGTAGTGATTTTCAAATGCTAGTTCTAGAATCCATCTCTAGATTTTCTGATCTAGTAGGTTGAGGTTGGCCCTAAGAATTTGCATTTCTACCAACGTCTCAAGTGATGCTAATCCTGTTTACATGGGAGAAAACTCTGAGAACCACTGAGATAGTGACACCCTATCACAAAAGTCTTGATTTTCTAACATTGTATCATCTACCACTCCAGCCAGCACTCATAAGATACATTCCTAGTCCTGCCCTGTCAGTTTATGCCAATACAAAACAGCAGGTATTGTGGCCCCTTCAATGAATAATCCTTTCCTCCCATAGCAGAACCAGAACTTCCCCCAAAAAAACCATATTTAGACTTGATCTTAGTGAATGTTTTAGTGAAGGCAGACAACACCTTTCCTCTTCAATAAAGACATCTGCCTTCATCAAAACAGGGATATTGTCAGTAAAGGAAAAGGGGGAAAGGTGAGTTAGAGAAAAAAAGCAACTGTAATATTTGAAAAGAGAGAAGAGAGGAGATGGGCGCTGTATTTGACTGCTAGAATAATTCAATCACATCTGGAAAGGCTTAGTTCTTTGGGAATGAAGCAGGTAAGCTTGGGACTGGTTCTCAGGCAGGGGTGGAGATTAGTGTTTTCTGGAAAAGATAAAAGAACCCCATCAGTAGGGCCACAGAGTTCATAGAAATCTGGGGTCTCATTCTCCCTGTGAAATTAAATATCAGAATAAAGAAAAGAAGTAAGTATACGGTGATCCAAATTTTCCACCTTGGTTGACTGAGCAGAGACTAAATGGCTGGGATTGGGAGTGAACATGGTAAGTTCAGTTTTGCACCTGAGGAGTATCAACTTAAAGATGTAGAAGATTTATGAGACTTGATCTCAGCAATAAATATGAGATAGAGTAAAGAGTTAGAATTAGTGTGTCCAATGTGGTAGAAGTCACAAGAATAAATGACATTGCCCAGAACTGATAGACAGACAGACATAGGATGGATAGATATATAGAGATAGACAGATAGATAGATATATACATACATACATACATACGTACATAAGAGAGAAAAGTAGACGAATGCAGGATAAAGGGTGGGGACAGAACCCTAGGGGAAATGCACAAAATTAAGATGGATAAGTTACAACAGAGAGTCTTATAGCTTACTCACAGAAAAAAACATGAATAGATGGGAAAGAATTTGTGGAAAAGGTTCTAAACATTAATGTCGAAAACTGAAAAAGGATCAAAAGAATACATACACTGTGAAGAAGTTGTTGGCAATTCCTTGAAAATTGCTATGGAAGATATTATGGCATTTTGATGAAATTTATCAACATAAAGTTTCATAAAGCCTGAGTGTTTGGCAAGAGGGTTGTTGAAGTCTGGCTCCAGGGGGTAGATGAAGCAATGCAAGATGTAGAGTTTTGCTGTTGTTATTTGTTTGTTTCAAGATGCTTGGCTGCTGTGGAAGCTGCAAGGAAATGAGAGTCTTTGGAAACTGCCTTTTATTCTAAAGTCAGACTTGAGAGAAAGAATGCCAATGGATAGGGTGGTTGGTGAGAGCTGAAGAGACAGACTGGCTCCTTCAAGTCCACAGAGGGGAAGAAAAAACAAGAGGAGAAACTGGGAACCCAGTGGCACCTCAGAAGCAGCCCCAGGAACAGAGTAATAGAAAGTCTCAAGGAGTTCCCAATAATCTTTCAACATACAAAGGAAGGAAAAATAGTGAAGATTAAAAGAAAATACATGCAGATAAAATTAGTCTTATCTTTATGGTTAATATCATACAGAAAATTTCAACTTATTACAAAACACTAGTGATAACTTCCCTTTGCAAAAGACCAAGATTAAACCACAATGACTTTTCAAGGATTTGCAGGGGCCTGAATTTCATTGCTTGCATATCTGTGGCCTGTGAGTTGTCCTATCTTTATTCTTAGCATTCATCACATGATCCCTTTGTTAATACATGACCTGAAAGAAACTTACCTGGGGTGGTGCCTGTGGCTCAGGGAGTAGAGCGCTGGCCCCATGTGCTGAGGGTGGTGGGTTCAAGCCTGGCCCTGGCCAAAACTGCAACAATAACAAAAAATAAAATTAAGTTTAAAAAAAAAAGAAAGAAAGAAACTTACCTGGATCCTAGTCTTATACAGAAACCTTTTTATTGAACATTTTTAAATATTATATTCTTATCTTTTTATCAAGGATCAACTGAAAAAAAATTCATGTATGTCAGCATAACCTACAAAATCATCCTTGAAGACAATGTATGTTATATTCTGACACAAATATCACATTCTAATACTTCTTTCTAAAGAAGTGATTCTCTGTCCTGAAGACATTGTGTCTCATTTTATTAGACAATTAAAGTATTGTAGCTCTCCCTGTTCTCCTTTATAATTCCAAATAGTTCATTGTTCATTTCTGTTAGACATGTCATTTCCTCTTCCTATGTTTTTTCTCCTATTGAAACAGTCTTACTTTAAAATTTTCCTTCACTGTGAACTCTTTCAAGTACCTAACAAATAGAGAGAATAAAAATATACATAAATACATTAAGGACAGATGTAGTGTTAAACATGAATCTCAGACAGTCTGGAAGAATTTGATAAAGCACCATTTGATGTGGCTTGTGAGTTTATTTGGGTACAAAATGCGGAACTGTGGAAATTAAGACCTGTCTATCATCACCCACATAAGAAAGATACATCAAAAAGACTCCATTCAGAATACTTCGGAAAACATTTTCCTGGTTCTCAGGAATTCCCAGCAGAAGTGACTGCAATAAATACATACGTTTGCTCCTTAGTGACTGGGGGACTTACAGAAATCCACAGACGCCTTTTTTGTACAAAGAAAATAAAGTAAAAAACTTCTCAAATCAAATGCGCATTCAGACAAGGATAGAGACCACGGATTATGCCAATCTCCTCTTCTCAGCAATGCTATAATGTCCTTTTCCCTTCTATGTGTCCTAAGATCTCAGAGAAAGGACATGACTCCTGTTATTTTAAAAATAATTTCGATGACTTCAGATAGCAGAGAGAGAAAAACTAATTGTATAAAGATAAAGCCTCCAGAGAGTTTGTGTTGATATTGCCTTCATGGAAGAGAAGTTTAAGACACCGTGATTATTAAAACAGGAAAACTCATCCACGCTCTCATTAAAGTAGATAACAAAATGATTTTGCTTAGAGCAACAAATGTGAAATCTCTTAATTTTCTTCTTAAACCATGTGACTCTTTAGCAGCTGAGATAAAAGAAGCTGTTAGAACAGATGAGCATCAGATCTCCTGTTAATGCAAAGTAAATTGAATTCTAGAGAATTTTGGTTCTTTCAAGTTGGCTGAGGGTGCCGCAGTTCAATACAAAAACCATTATGCTTACTTACCACGCCACAAGGTCCTCCAAATCGTTTATAAGGGCTGAGCCCGAACGAATGGCCCCAAGCTTGCCTGCTTCATTCCCAATAAATCTAAGCCCTTCTCAGGCACAACTGAGCTGCTCTGGCAGCCAGGCACAGCACACTTCTCCTTTTTCCTGTCTTTTCAAATGTCATAACTGCCTTTTCTTGCTAACTAACTTTTTTCTCTTTACCAGTAATACTCTTCATTCTGGCCACCAATGTTCATAATTCTACAGTTCTTGGCATATACCCCAAGGTCAAGACAGGTTACCTGCAATTAACAATTGTCTGTTGGGGAAGACTTAGCAATAAATCATAATAGAACCCCACTGGACTCTGCTAACTTCTCCTGGTCCCATAGCTGACACCCTCTCCACAGAATGATTTAAGAACTCACTCCATCCTGAGTTCTCCTACTGTGGGATTGCTTCTCTCCTCCAGGACCAGGGCAGCAGGACAGCGGGCATGCCTGGGACACTGTCATTCCAGTCACCTAAACTAATCAACCAGAGTGATACCAAACGTAATCCAAACAGAAGATAACCCAGAAAACATTTAATTTTAGTTAAATGGTTATAAAATTTCTTTTGTCATCAAGGCCCCCCCAAAATTACTATTTAAAATTTGAATAAAATTTCTGTCATAGTCCTTCAGTGGAAATCCAACTGGATGTCACCATAGTGATTAGTAGACAGTCCACTTTGGATATTGGTCATCACGAATGTTTAACGTGAGATACACTAGGTGTTCTGGATTATCTAGGCCAACATGGGTTTACTGCCCCTGCTTCAGACTGAGAACTACACTTCCCCGAATCCTTTCCCTATGTCTTTTTGGGTTAAAGTTGGCTAACGATATACACCCACATGACATTTAAGTGTGGTCAACTGCCCTGGTTTGCTCAAGACAGAGGGATTGCCCAAGATATAGGAATTTCATCCTTAAAATATAAAGTTTTTAGCAAACCTTGGGTTTGCTAGATTTAGAAAATGGAAGTGCTGCTGAGATCATTCCTCTTGGAAGGCCGTGGGAATTTGACCCAGAGACAAAGAGGTGCAGAGGTGTGCAGCAGGCCCTGGCTTGTCCACGCCCTCTCCTCCGCTGACTCAGCTAGCCCACCACCTTCTGGCCCTGCTAACCAGTGGGATGCCCCAACCCAGCGCCAGATGTTTGCCTGCAAAACCACAGAGGCAACATTCCCATAGGGGTGGGGATTGCCCTTGAAGCAGCAGTTTCCACAAAGCTAACTTCAGCCACAGACTTCGCTCTTTTGTGATTTGACTTCAACAGGCAGATGTGCACGGCTTTTGACATATTCCTGCAGTCTCCAGCACATTAGAGGGGATAGGTTCTCATTTGACTCACCATCTCTCATCCTGGACCCTCCCTTCCTCACCCTCTACTTTTGTATAAGCTCTAAGTCGTATATTAAATGTCTTATTCCCACAAAATGTTGATAGGTTGCTCACTGAACTCTGATGGATGCACTTGAGTACTGAGTAATTGTGATGTGAAACCAAAGAACCACGGCTCAGGAATCAGAATCAAACTTCAGGATTACCAAATGTAATCCAAAACACCAGACACACTCAACACCAGAAAGCCAGGAAGCAGACTGAAAGAAGTTAGCCCCACTATCCTTTTTTCCCACCCCCCCCCACACAACTTGGGTGGTTTTTTTTCTATAAACACTCATTCTTTTCCATTTCAGCATTTATTGTGATTTATAAATTTGATATATACTCACATGATTATTAGATCAATGCATGTTCACCCTTAACACTCCACTGCAAGATAGAATCACCTTTATATTATTCGATATCATATATGCTGTCCACGCTGAGACTATAAAATGCCCCACACATAGTAGGTACACAATAAAGTACAATGAATAGATTTAAGTGAATAAATTAGGAAAAATGTGACTTGGAAACAAGGTTTCTCTTAGAGAACACATAGACTTATAGATTTGGTCTTTAAATTTTAACCACAATTTTAACCTCTCCAAAGAAAGAAATAAACAATTCTCCAGCTGTAAACATTGAAAGCCATTTACATTCCATCAGTAACATAACCCTTGACCAGGTAAATACTTGTCTTCTTTATTTCCCCCAACAAAGAGAATCAATTACAACCTTCTCTGTTAATCCCCTAAGTACAATGTGAAGTCCATTAAAGACTCAGAAGGTAGTAACCCTGGGATCGAGGGTAATGTTTATACTATTAAATGAATAATGGCTCCACACTGTCTCAGAGAGGAGACTTTGCCTCGGTTGCCATTCGGTTTGCTAGTTGGTTTTAAATCATTTAACAGGTCAGGAAGATGCTCCACTTGGTGTGAATACTAATCTTGTAACAAAGCTAATGAAGGGCAACAGGCTGCAGTAAAAGTTGGTCACACTTTCTCATTGTCGCCTTAGGATTGTGCATTCTATAAAGTTTTGGAAGTTGTTGGAAAACTACAATGTTAATGTGTGCTACGTGAATTTAAAGGACTGTTGATTTCCTGATGAATTAGATACAAGATAAAGGGTCAGGCCGTCTAAAACATTCCCCAGTTCTAGGTTGGGGAATGTTTTTTTTCGTTTTCTTTTCTTTTTTTTTTTTTTTTGCAGTTTTTGGCCAGGGCTGGATTTGAAGCCACCACCTCTGGCAGATGGGGCTGACACCCACCTCCTTTGAGCCACAGGCGCCACCCAAAGAGAGTGCAATTTTTGAGGCCAAATTTCTATATCAGTTTTCAGAAACAGTCCACTTCAGAGATCATTCTTATATTTTTATGACCAAAGTGGATCATTATTTTCAGAGTCTTATCTAGAAACAAAGTGTCTTCACTATGTCCTGGATCCTCTGTGTCAGCCCCAATCTTGTCCACATCTCTCATCTTAAGTTCCAGAAGAGGCAAGCATACACTCAGAATGGTGACAAAGATTTTTCAAGAGCTTCCATCAGCAAATCAAACTGAGTACCCACCACACTTTCTTCTGAGAATAAAGAGAAATTAAGTGAGTCAGAGAAGTTAACAAATGTGGTTTTCCACAGAAAGTTACCAACATCTCATGGTGAGTGGTTCTGTGACGGGACCATTGAGTGATAGAATCCATCTGAACAGGGCACTCATTTCAGAGACAGGAAACTGAAGACATAAGTAAAGGAAAAAATGGTGACTGAATTTTCTTCCAAAATTAAAAATAAAGGTAGTTCCTCTCATTACTATCACCATTCTCATTGCAGAACTTGTTTACCCTGAACCACAAGGTTCGTAGGGGAATGGAGGCCGCAACGACCGAATGACACAGTGAGTGGGGACTTGGCGAGGTTGGACTTGCTGGTTTCCCAGCCACCAGTCATCTGACATGCTTCTTAGACTGCATGAGTCCTGCTCACATCTGCAGCACATGATAGCAATCAGCAGATATTCCCCCCGACTCGGTCCCAGCACCGAGGGTGCAGGACCTTGCCCTGGCTGATCAGATATTCCTGCCTGGGATTTGGGGTCATAAAAAAGTAAAGAGAAAACAGTGCAGGAACATTTGAGAAACTCAGAAGAAAAGCCCAGTAGTACCGAACTATAAGCCCCCTGGGAAGAATCCAAGGTCCAACGGCAGCAGCACCGAGTGTCCAGTGGTGCCAAGGCAGCCTCCCAACCAGCCCGTTCCAAGGTATGACTTGTTTCAAATTGGGACTTGCTTCAGTCTGTCCTTCCAAATATCTCACCATTCTTTGTTCCTGTCATTTTTCCAAACCTGCTTCTTCAGATTTCTTGGAATTCAGAGGTAATAAATTCCTCTTTTGTTTGATTTTGCCAGGGCAGATTTGTGACTTCACAGTCTGGCCGTGGAAATAACAGTGAGGCAGAAAAGAAAATCAGTTCTAAGCAAGATAAATAGAATCTAGTGTTGGCTTAACTGCCCAATAGATATGTGGCCTTGGGCAAATGAGTCCCCTTCTCTAGCACTCAGCTTCCTTCTTCTATCATAAAAACACCTTGGAATAATGGTTCCTATCACTACTACAGAGTCATGGCCATCTTTTGAGTAGCACATCATTACTAATGGCTAAAACGGTGTCCATAAAGTTCTTCATATCTCCAATGAATTAATTCACTTTAACAAATTTATTGATCACACATTTTGTGCCAGGAACCAGAATAAATGCTGGAGATATAATAATAAATATATCCGAATCTGCTCTCTTAGGGCTTAAAAGGGAAGACACAGCAATTGCCAGTCAATCACCAAGGAGCAGAGTGACAATGGTGCTACACCAAGGACAGGATGTTCATGAAGAGTATTGCCTGGGGCCCTCACATAGACTTTGAAAATCAGGGAAGTTTTCTCAGAAATTGTGATTTTTAAGATTTTGTGGCAAGAAGAATGAGTTAGATATGCTCAAGAATGAGTTACATGAAGATGAGGGAGATAAATTGTTCTAAATCTAAAAGACAACATGAGTGTCAGAGGCCAGGAAGAGATGAGAGGCGGTCACCGTTGCTGTACTAAAGAGATGATGTTGATGATGGTAAAGAGGGTCAGTAGAGGCCAAGTCAGACTGCACTACCCGGGCCATATTTGAAATCTAGCCTACAATTGTTTTTTCAATGTAGGAGAAGACAGCTTTACTTAGCCAGCTGTTGTTAGAAAGTCTTCTCAAAAAAAAAAGTCACAGATAAAATATGTAATTAAAGATTCCATTCACTGTTAAGCATGCTTCTTCCATGTCCTTCCAAGCAGACAGCTGAAGATTTGGCATCACAGGTTCTTACTGAGTTTCTACAATTCAATAATAAGGAGGAAGTGGGCTCAAGGAAGGGGATCAAACTCCACACCCATAAAGGGTATTGGAAATCCTTCATTTTAGATGTGAGGACAGAGGGTGAACAATAGGGATGACAGAGAAAAGTGCTACAAGGAGGAGTCAATCCAGTTTGGATGAAGATTCATCCTTAATAGAAAATGTCATAAACCAGACATTTCCCCAGATTTCTTATCCCCAGAACCAGGGGCAATGCGTTCATCATCCATACAGATGCAACAGGTAAGCACCAATGAGGAGTCTTTGAACTGGAATAACCAGACCCACAAGGTGTTCCCAGCCCTTCAGAGGACTCTCCTTTTCAGTGCTTATGAACCATTTGCCACAGTGGGCAGACTTCAGTGACATCATATGACTGTCATGAAGATGTAGGTGGTGTTAGTCTGGCTGGGTGACATTCAAGCCTTCCACCTTACTGTTCTCCATCACCACAGTCAGCCACTCTCTCGTTGGGCAGTAACCAGGAAAACAGATCTAGGAGGTGAAGTCGAGCTGTCCTAGGCTTTGACCATGTTGTCCAAAAGCCTGTCCAGAGAACTTGGTGCCATCATTAAAAATGTCAATACATCTGGCTCAATCTGGATGGCCCAGGATATTGCCTCACCAGGGTAAGCAATGGACAAAATTAAATTATTCATAATAATATGTCTGCTAACATGGTGAACGTGTAATGGGAAATAAAATGATATAAATATTAAATCAAATTCACTGTCGAGAAAACTCAGCCAGTTTGGATCTGTAACTCCATAAGGTATAAGCGCAGGTACAGTGGCTGGACAGCTTTGCAAATGACCCAAGATCTTTCTTTTCAACTTCTGTTCCGAATCTGGTGAGAAGTCGACGCAAGACGTAGCTGAGTGATGTGAAGGGAGAGTCCGGGTATCCATGCTGATGTCTGAGAAACCAGAACGGCCTCCCTGGGTGCCCTGGGTCCTTGCAGCAGGCCTGAGCCTGAGAGGTGCCCAGCTTCCTGCAGCTGCCCAGAGCAGAGTGGGCCCTTGTCCTTGCCCTTGCCCTTGGGTAGAGGCTGCTGAGGCTCATGCAGTGCACTCCTGCCCTGTCCCCCGACCCCCAGGGTCACACCCAGAATATGTCTTGCCTAATGGCTTAATGACCTTCTGGTTTAAAAAAAAAATGACTAATAGTACTCTGACCTCTGACAGTTTATTTTCCACTAGAAACCTGATTATTCTGCTTTTAGATAAGGTTCAGCCTATGTGCAGGGAAGATGGGGTGGCCCAGCAGGTTGTGCCTCCCCCTGGGGAATGGGAAAGAGGTTATGAAAGGAGGGCCACACTGTGGTGCTAGTCCTTGTCTCCTAACAGCGATGGTTCTGTTCTCTCATTTCCAAACTACTATGCTGCTTTTTATGTGAGAAGATCCCTTGTGGCCATCCTGTTACCTTATTTGTAAATAATCTGTAATTAAATGTCATCAGTACTTTACAGAAAAAAAAAAAGAAAGAAAAGAAAATCAGGTTAGAGATTCAACATTCATTCATTAATTCCCTTACTTCACCAAGGTAAAAAAGTAAAAAGTAAAAAAAAAAAAATGCTTTAGAGAGATTTTCAGCAATAAGGGTTGAATGAAAACTTATTTTCCAAGTTAACTGGAAAATTAAATTAAATTCTCCATTCCTTGAGCCTGTGACTCCCTGAAGTTTCTCTGAGAATCCAGATTGAATCTGCTCCATGGGGAGCACGTGTCTGGCCCTCAGTGCTAAGCTGCTCAGTAGGCCAGAGGCTTCCTTTCTGCTCACCTATGTTACAGCTGAGTTATTTGATGCAGATTTTTTAAAATGGCTCATGGTGTACAGAGGCATGAAATACGGGTATGGAAACCCATGGAAACAAAGCAATTTTAACATGCTCCCCTGAATTCTCCACAGCACCTTTTTTTCCAGAGGGTGTGCATTTCAACAAATACTACTCACCCTTTGATCATCAGGGAAGATGAGAGTTTTTCTCCTGGAGAAGCAGAGGCAATTTCAATGTGGGAACTGTGACAATATCCCTCACGATGTGCTCTGCGGAGTGATCTATAAGTGCATAACCTTCATCTTTAGAGTCGATTCCCGTGTTCTTAGATCTTCTCATTACCTGCTGAGTTTGTTTCCATTGACTGACACAGAGTCTGTCTAGGTCCCTTGGAACTTCTAAAACTCAGAACCACACGTGTGCAATCTGATCTTTCCCTGGTGTCATAGCTCAGCCACCTCCCAGCCCTGGACCCTGCCCTTGCAGCAGCAGAGCTGGTTTACACTGGAATTTTTTGACATTCACATCACACTGTGGACTCCCACTGCACCTGCTGTCAGCGAAATCTCCAAGGCTTTCTCCCACCTATTGCAGATTAACCACTTCTCCCCCATCTCATGTACGATTTGACTTTTGAACCCAAGTGCAGGACCATTTATCCCTATTAAGTTTCATCTTGTTAGATTCGGGCTATTGTTCCAGCCTGTCGAAATCATTTTAGATCCCGGCCCCGTCAGCTGTCTCCCTCCTTGCTTTATGTCATCTGAAAATTTGATCAGCATGCTTTCCATGTTTTCATCTAAGTCATCCATGGAAAGGTTGGGGAGCACCAAGGCAAGGACATGGCCCTCTGGGTCACCGAGATTGCTCTCCAGATTGCCGTAATCCATCAATCAACAATGCTGAGTACTGTCTTTCATCCAGGTTCCAGTACACTGAGCCGTGTTGTTATCCAGCCCCCCTTCTCCATCCAGGCCCTGGCAATATAGGGGCTATTTCATCAAACATTCTGCTGAGATATAAATGCACTATGCTAGAGCACTGCTTTATTTAATGCTGTCCGGAGACTCCGGGTTTAGGAAATCTAAGTACAAGACAACAAACTTGATAAATATAGCTCATGAGGAGCAGAGTTGGTACACAAGGCAATGACAGGTACAGTTCTCTCATGATTCAAGGAACATGAGCTCTTTAAAGCCAGGAATGTTTGTCTGTTTTGCTCAAAGCTGTTTCTACAGCAGCTAGAACACTGCTGAAGGACACGAGACCCTCAAATATCCATTAAATGACTTAATCAAAGAATATGCAGGGGTGTCCCTAAAATTGTCATACATAGGGAAAATGGAAAATTATAGCCAGAGCGACCTTTTTTTTTTTTTTTTTACAGGATTAAACATTTTCATGGCAATAGTTTAACAAGCAAAACAAAAGAAATTAATTTTAATAATATTATTTACAGTCAAACTAATTTTTTCGACCTGTATTCAGTTTTTTTTTTAAATAATTTTATTAAATCATAATTGTGTACATTGGTGCAATCATAGGGCAGAATGTGCTTCATATACAACTACACTGTTGGTGGGAATGCAAACTAATACATTCCTTTTGGAAAGAATACTTAGAGATCTAAAAATAGATCTGCCATTCAATCCTTTAATTCCTTTATTGGGTATATATCCTGAAGACCAGATCGACCTTTTTTTATGAGATATTCTTTACAGAATTTTACAAGGAGGCGGCCAAAATGTACAGACTATCTTGTAAATATTTTATTAAAATCTATAATGAATAAATACAAATTTAAAGGTCCATTTTGTTAAAATTTTCTGCATGTATGGCCACATTAGGGGCGACTTTTAGAACACCCTGTAGTTTGGGGTTAGCTGTAATCTAAACAATTTATAAAGCAAAATATTTGGGAATATTTTCTAAATGAAGAAACGGTATGATAGAATACTGGACTTACCCCCATCACCTAGATGAGGGGTTGGCAACCTACAGCCTACAAGCCAAAGCAAGCTCACTCTCTGGTTTTGTAAATAAAGTTTCATTGGAATACAGTCATGCCAGTTTGCCTAACATTGTCATGGCCGTTCCCATGCTGTCATGACAGAGTGAAGCATTTGTGACAGAGACCAGGTAGTCCACAAAGCTGGAAATATTTACTATCTGGCTTTTTTTTTTTTTTTTAGACAGAGTCTCACCATGTCGCCCTTGGTAGAGTGCCGTGGCATCACAACTCAGCAACCTCAAATTCTTGGGCTTAACTGATTCTCTGGCCTCAGCCTCCTAAGTAGCTGGGACTACAGGTGCCCACCACAACACCCTTTCCATTTTTTGTTGCATTTGTCATTGCTGTTTAGCAGGCCCAGGCTGGGTTCAAACCCACCAGCCTCAGTGTATGTGGCTAATGCAGTAACCACCGTGCTATGAGCGCCAAGCCTTCTCTGGCCTTTTTAACAAAAATATTTGCGAAACTCTGACCTAGGAAATTAAATCCAAACCACTGTTATCTAAGACTTTCCATGACTTAACTTTTTCCTAAGTTTT
This sequence comes from Perodicticus potto, assembly GCA_963574655.1. Lineage (NCBI taxonomy): Eukaryota > Metazoa > Chordata > Mammalia > Primates > Lorisidae > Perodicticus > Perodicticus potto. Next base: position 47,499 of record CAUYRH010039130.1, read on the forward strand.
CTTCCTGAGTAAGATTAATGTTCCTGAATAAAATTCCCAAATGTATCAAGCCTAGTATTTATTTTTGGTACATTTTCCCACCGTTGGATAAAATCAGAATGTCCTGTCCTTCTATCCAGGTCTTTTTGATATTGCAAAGATACAGTCATAGAACCATAAGCAAAATAAACATAATTATGTAGCAGACTATTGCCGATTGTCTGCTAGAAGCTAAGTGCCATATTAGACACTTCGTAAGTGTCTTTATAATAGGCTTTCAAAGTAACTATTATAATCCCCCTTTCTTTCTATTGAAGAAACTGAGGAATTAAGCAACTTATCCAATGGTTCATAGAAAATAAAGAGTTTGACTGAGGTTTGAGCAAAGGTTTGCCTGAATCCTACTTGTAATTGAGTTTGTTTTTGCTCACTGCATGTTCAGAAATAAAAACCAGTTTACCAAGGGGGAAATGGGACATGTCCAATTTTATAGAAACCTTGATTCGAGGTTTAAAATATAATCAAATTAATTTTTAAAATCTTCCTGTTGATGTTTAAGCCAGCCAAAGGCAATTTTATCCTGAAAAGCCATTAACTAGCATGACTTTAAACAATAAAATCAATTCGGAAACCGTTCATTCAGTTAAAACTCTGAGATGGCCATATTAATGCAATTGTATTTGAACTATCCTAAGTATAATTTCATTCATATCCAGGCATAAATCATACTGTGCTCTTCACTCAGGCAGTTCCCATCCCATCTGCCAATGCGCAGATGGGCTGGTCTATGCATACAGGCTCTTCTTTATATGCTGAATGTAATAGCCACAACGATGAGGCTGGTGTGTCTGTCAGGAGCCTGTAGCCCAGTTCTTCTTCACATCATCCTTCAGCAGCGGGAAGCAAGTGGCATCATCTGATCACAGTCTCTATTTATGCCCCTCCGCTTCCTACCACTTCTGTAGCCCAGGCTGCTTCTTGTCCTCCACTAATAAGTCGATTTCCGTTTTCCCTTAAGATCACATTTCATCAGCCTCTGGCACATCTCTTCTGCAGCTAATGCCACACTGATCTGCTTTGGCCAGTTTCCAGACTTTCTTTTATCACCTTAGGGGCTATGATGTCCTGGCCAGGCTGTGCTGTCCATCTCTGACCCTTCCATATGCCCCTTTCCCCTTCAAGCTCCAACACCAGCCCCCCAGCCAGATTTAATTTCTTATCCATGTCTATTCAAGCAGACATGAAAACAAAAATAGTATTTCCCTGGAAAGAGCCTCCTTTTCCATGGCCAAACTTAGCATAGCTCTTACCATCAGGAAGCATCTTCCAGGGTTCATCTGTGTCCCTTGAGTGGACCTAGAGAAACAGTGAGACAGATGTAGGGAAAAGAAAGTATACAGTCTTATGTGAAAGCACGTTCAGGGTCTTCTGAGCATCATGTTAAATAAACACCAAGGGATGATTTAGTATTTATGGGAGGGAAGAAACCCAACCTTAAAGATGATAGGGCATCAGAGAAATTTAATTACTCCCTCGGGTCTCTTCTGCATAAGGAAGTGTTCTGTTCACATGACAAGTGCAGTGGCTTGTTTCTGGAATTGCTTCTCTCCTCCAAAGAGGTGCTGGTAGAAAGTAGTTGTGGGTGAAACAGTTGGGTGGGCTTCACAAAGAGAACCCCCACCCCACATCAGCAGCAGCTCCCTCGTGGCAAGAAGTGAACAGCCTCACCTCAAGAGCATGTGCATGGCCAGCAGGTGCAAAGGAGCACGGATGCTGGACAGATCCTGCAGGGCCCCAGCTGCTCAGGAAAGAATTGTGAGAGCTTCTGAAAAGGAGGATCCACAATCTGTCTTCCCTCATCCAAGATGGAAACGTTGTTTGAGGGGACTATAACGATGGTTAATATGGGAAGAATTCTTTCTCTCCCTAACAAGGAGACCCCAAAAGAGCATCTGTGGATTCTTAGGAACACATGGGAGTCCATAGGAAGGGTTGAATCTAGACCCTATAATCTGGACAGGGCCTGATGAAGCCAGAGCATCAGACAGCACAGGTGGGCCTGCCCAATGATGCACTCACCCCAAACCTCTCCTTGGGACAGAGCCCCGTGCTGTTTTGATGTATTACCAATGTGATGTTCGCTCTCCTTCTCCCAAACCAGTCTAGTAACAGAGTTGTAGGAACAGTTTCTAGGCAAAGATAGTCTTTAGATATGTTTTCCCAACTGGAAAATCTGACATTGAATTCCACAAATAGGTCAAAAATTGATCTCTTCTAGAAATGCTGGGATTTCTGGATAATTAGCATGATACTTCTTCAAGAACACATGTTCATGGAGTTAAAAAGCCAAGATTTTTATGCTAGACCCACTTCACCATTCTGGACCACAGTTTCCCTAGTAAGAAGGCAATAGGGTAGTGAGATGACCAAGTGCTAGACAACCCTACAAGACTCTTCTTCCTGCAGCCCCCTCTGCAAGCTGCTAACTGGAAGGCAGCACTACCATTGCCTCGAGTGGCGAAGACCCTAGAAATTGTTTTCAATTCTTGTTCTTCCTTTTCTAATCCCACATCAAATCAAACCAACTACTAAATGCCATTGACCCATTCTCATGTATTTTCCTCTTTGCCAGCCCCAATATTTTGCCTCGGTAGACTAGTCTCTTAGTATGTTTTTCCTGGTTGGTGACAATCACCCTCTATGTTCTTCTCTCTCTCTCTCTCTCTCTCTCTCTCTCTCTCTCCCTCTCTATGACTCAATCCTTAAACACCACACCACTTCAAAGACATCACAAAGAAAATTCACTGCTTTTTAAAACTACAAATATGGCCATAATACACATACTCCTCTGTCTAAAATTCTACAGCAATCAATAGCCAGACGTAGATCAATCAAAAAGTCTGAGCACTTCCTCTACTCCATCCCTCTCTGGATGTCCAGAATCTAGCTAGCCTGTGTATGATTTGAAATTTTGAAAGAAGATGACATATCGACTTTTTTTAAATGGATTTTCAGGAACATTGTTTCAATTGAACTTTTAATGTTGAGATAATTGTAGATTCACATGCAGTTTTCATGTGCAAAATATACAGAGATCCCATGTACCTTTTACCCAGTTGCCCCCAATGGTTAACGTCTTGCAAAACTACACGTGTTATCACAAGATATTGATATTAATACAGTCAAAATACAGAACATTTTCATCACCTCAAAGATACCTTTCATTACCTCATTAGCCCTCAACACCCTTTTAAAAAAAGAAAAAATATGAGGACTTGCTGTGTTTCCCAGGTTGGTCTCAAACTCCTGGCCTCAAGCGATCCTCCTGTTTCAGCCTCCCAGGTAGCTGGGATTACAGACGAGAGCCACCACGTGCCTCACTGCCCTTTTTAGCCAAATCTACTTTTCTCTTCTCTGATCCCTAACCCTTGTCCCTAGCCTTCGGTAATCTCTTCTCTGTTCTCCATTCTTCTAATTATTTAAAGAATGTTATATAAATTATTTTTTAAAAATCATAACAGTATTCAATCTTATGAGATTTTTTTCCCACACAATATAATACCCTGGAGATTCAACCAAGTTGTTGGATGTATTAATAGTTTTTTCCCTTTTATTGCTAAGATATATTCCATGGTAGAAATGTACCAAAATTTGTTTAATTATGCATATGGTGAAAGATATCTTAGCTCTTTCCAGATTTGGGTTATTACAAATAAAACTTCTATAAATATCATGTACAGGTGTAAACTTAAGTTTTAATTTCTCTGGGATAATTACTCAATTCAGAAATTTCTGAGCTATATGGTAGTTGCATGTTTGGTTTTATAAGAAACTACATACCTGCTTTCCTGAGTGGTTGCCTCGGTTTATATTTCACCAGCAATATGACTGAGTCATCCATTTTCCCACATTCTTTCCAGGATCAGGGGTTGTCACTATTTTGGTTTTAATTTTAGCTATTTGAATAGATACGTAGGGATACCTCATTGTGGTTCTAATTTGTATTTCTCTAATGCCTAACGTTGGTGAACATCTTTTCATCTGTATATCCTCTTCAATAAAATACCTATTCATGTCTTTTGCTCATATTTTAATTTGATTTACTTCACCATTGAGTTTGAGAGCTATTTATACAGTCTAAATACTAGTTCTTTCCTGGGATGTGGTTTGCACATATTTCCTCCCAGACTATAACATGTCTTTTCATCCTGAGAGTCTTTTACATAGCAAATCTTTTACATTCCGATGAGTTCTAATCTACCAGATTTTGCTTTTATGGATTGTGTCATTGGTGCTAAATCTTTGCCTAGCTCCAGATCACAAAGATTTTCTCCTGCTTTGCTTTTCCAAATGTTTTAGTTTCATGTTTTATATTTGTTTATAATCAGTTTTACATTAATCTTGATAAGGTTTTAATAAGCTTTTGCAAGAGTTTTGTTTTTTTACAGGATGTAAAGTCTAGATCAAGGGTCTTTTTCTTTCCCTTCCACTCTCCCTCATCTCTTTGTTCCCTACCTATGCATGTCCAATGGTTCTGGCACCATTTGCTGAAAAGGCTTAGCAGGCACTTTTCCAGGGCATTTCTCCACTGGGTCTCCTCCCTTAGTGTCCATCAGCTGAGTCCTCCCTTCTCTGACTTGATCTCTTCCACCCAGATGCCCAGAAGCCTAACCAGTGGCCCTATTGAGGCCAAGGTCCCTGGAGCTTTCCCACTGCCCAGTCCATCATCAAGAAGACAAATACAACCACAGGGTCAGACTGTATATCTTCAGCAAAAAGTCCCCAGGGACTTCAACAATAACTTCCCTTTGTGCTGCTGGCTCAGTTGCCTTACATTTCTTATCCTTCGGTGACCTCAATCCCAAAGAACTAAAGAAATATCACCCTTGCTTAGATGTGACAATGCATTTGTGGGAGCAGAATTTTTAATTTAAGATCGTCTCTGGACTTGTTCTCCCACTTCACAGCACATCAGACCATCCTAGCTCCTTGCTGACGCCTTCAGTCTATGGCTGCCTGAGGAACATGTCATGGGAGTGCAGCAGATTAATACTTGTTTACAAGTTAATGGCAGAGACCACAGAAATCGTGTGGGCTCCTGCTTTGCCTTCATGATTTCCTGATACACCATGTGTCATAGCTGTCCTCACACTCCATATACACATACGCAACCCTGGTGGAAAAATATCTAATCCTAGGTGTGCTTGAGGCCATGTCCCTCTCACATAAGGGTGTCAAGGGCCATTCCTTCCCTGACAGTTGAATTTGAGATAGCATATGGAGACAACACAGTGATTCCGACAATCCCCTGGGAATTCTTGGTCACGCCATCCTGCAATTCAATCCCTTGTGCTGGAAAAACATGGCCTCTGAGGTCGAATCTGAATCAGTCTGTGATCATTGCTGGATTTACTTCCCTAAGCCCTGGATGTGGCTGAGAGTAGAGCTGAGGCTGCTCTTTGTCCCTAGGTCCATTTTAATGGGCCCTGGTATTTCTGTCCCTGTCCATTCTTATTCAATGACGCTGTCATCAATGAATTTGATCATACTTCTGCCTGCGGCACTTTAAGCAAATTGGACATTTTTTTAAATAATAAAAAGCTGACAAATGAAATGTTTAAAAATAGAATGGTGCTGATTCTGAGAATGTATCTGAAATGGATATGTGAAGAGTAGAATGGTCGGACTTTTTTTGTGCTCGTCCGTAACCTTAAACATTCTGTATCCATTAAGTGGTATCGCCCTTCATTGCTTTTCAAATTATTCATACGTTCCTTTAGCGCACCTGTGTGGAACACTTGGCACATACGTACATGAGATGCACCCCACTCCTAACTTTCCAACCTATTAAGACGCTTATCCCCCTTCATTACTTACTTTTCTAGGATGTCAACTTAGTCTCTACTGCACCTGGCTTTCCCTCCTCAAGTCGTTGATAAATTAGTGCCCATCCCAATCATCTAGCATACAGAAAAGTTCTGTGAACTCCTCTTACACAATGTCTGGGTAGCACTGGTGACATTCTATATTGTTATTAAGCACCCAAGGTGCAGGAGCTAGATAGGTTGACTTCTCAGCAGAATGACCCACTTCAATTCTGGGGTAACCATGGGAAAAGCTTGCAAGCAGGCAATTCCTGGGAGGTCTTTAGAATCACAAAGAGGGAAAAGAATCTAGAGGTTCCTGCACACCTGGTCAGGATGGACTAAGCCCACGCATTTGAGAATTAACAAATAGAAGGGATTAAACTCTTCCACTATGTAGTTAGACTAGAAAACGTAGTTTACTTCTCCTACCTGAACAGAACTGGCTTCTCCATCCTCTATTCATGTAGATCACTGGCTTTTTACCAGCCCCCTGCTGCTTACCCTGGCTTTCTCTCTATCCAGTTTTCCTGGGAACGTGGGATTCTTTCAACCCCATCTTTTGCATATGTGCCTTTGTTAAAAACTACTAGAAACCTTCTGAAGAAGCCAGGAAAGCCCGCATTATCTCGGTCTACCCAGCATGAGTTAGTGTAAGACGTCTCCAGACATCCACAGACTTGTTTTTCCTTAAAACTGGTGTTGAGTTAGTCATTTCCAGTGTTGTTTCACAGTCAGTATTCAAAACAGATAGGGGTTCACACGCATCAATCCCTGACACTAAGGTGGGATTTCCCTCTCCATTTCTCCTCCCCCAATCATAAATTCTCTATCTCTGAGGTCATTTTAGCGTGCTCCACAGTTAGTAGTATAAATGTAAGGTGTAAAGTTTTATCTAAATGGACTACAAGGTTGAACTTTTGGTTATTTGTTTATTTAGTTTTCTTAATTTATTATGCATGGCTGGAAGTTAAATGGCTTTGTTTACTGGAAGCTTTTCAGCAAAATAGCAGCTCAGGGCCTGTGCGAGAAGCCTTCAGGATGCAGCCCTTGATGGTGTCACCCGCTCCAGCTTTCAAAATTAGATGATCATTTCTCAGCGATTTAGCGATGTGCATTGCCTTTAATGGCACTTTCCAGCATTTGGTAAAGAATCTTCTATATTCACAACAACTTAATTTTCTATGTTGCATCCTATTATAACCAAGTAAAAGCATAAAAGCCATTATTAGGGGTCCAAATTTATATGTAAATCAAAAGAGTGCAATGTTACCCTTGAAAATTATTTAACTGAAGTGCAAACCAGCCAAACAACTGCCTCCAATAGAAAGCTAAGTTTTCATTTACTTAAGCAAAGTATCACAAGCTCTTTCTCCTTCTCCACTTACTATTATATAAAAATATTGCTGGAGTGAAGCAAGCAGTGGCTTTGCAAACTAGAGTAAAAAAACAAAAGAAAACATAGGCTTGGGTGGGATGTGCCCACTTACCAGCTCTGCACACTGATTTACTTCTCTGGGCTTCTGCTTCCTCAAATATAAAGCAAGGGCTTTAGAGGTATTTCCTACCTTGGAGGGGTATTATTGGCTCTGTAAAAGGTCTGATAAAAAACTGAGCTCAAAACATGATAGGCACTGGGTAAATGGCAGTTTGTGGTACCCTGAAACTCCTCTCCTCCTTTTATTTTTTCCTTTGTTCGCTAGCATCAAATATCTAATTTGATTCGGGATTATGGCATAATAGCCAACCTTATCTAAGTTAAAGAAAATACCTTATTGAACATTTGTTTTAATTGGTGATACAAGGTCAGACAAGTAAGTTCACAAGTTTGTAGAAAAAATGCTACATACCTCCTTGCTGAATATCACTATGGTCACCAGATGGCCAATGGGAGTACTTTGAAGGTAACCATAATGATATTCAGCAAGGAAATATATAGCACCTTTTTCTAGGATGAGTTTCTGACTTGATTGCCCAACCTTTTATAATTAAGACCTGAAGGATCACTGGTCTATGTGAATAGAGTGTCACCTGGAAACCATACTAGTGGAAGTACTTCTTCATTTGTTACAAGTATTTCCTGTACTACAGCCCATAAGTGCCCTGGGGCAGTAAAGATAACAATAGTTCTAGAAAAAGAACAAGAAAATACCCCTAAAATGGTCTCCTACTAATGCTTCTCCCTCAGTCACAAATGCATGACTGCAATTAACAGAGAAATCAAAGCCAGCATATAGGAACAAACCTACAAATGCAGGTCTGTATCTGATAATCTCTTTCTTCACTCTTACTACATTAGAGCTGTCCCTATTCCAGCCTAAAGTCAGCATCTCCACCTGTACTTTGATTCTTGCTCATAGTGACCATCTCTCCGCTTACACTGCCCCTCTGGTTCTGCATGTCATCTGTTCTTCCCATTAGAGTCTTTTACATAGTACTCTTAATACTTCTCATCTCCTGTCTGATAAATCCAAATCTCTGTCATATCTGAGTCTGGTTCTGTTAATTATTTGTCTCTTTCAATTATCTTGCTTCCAGAGAGGAAACTTTGGTGGAAAACCAAAGTTGTTTAGGATAGGATAGTAGATACTCAAGTAGATAGGCCTTTAGTGTGAGGATCGTGTTAACCTGGCTAGCAGGTTGGGCTATGTTTAATGTTCATTGAGCTAGAGGAAATAGAAACTTCATATTCTTCTAGTAGTAATGTTTTATGTTTTACCCTTCCCTCTTGACTTGAGGGCTTCCCTATGTACTCCTCCCAAGGTAGGCTCTGTTCCTTGCTGGCTTCCTACCTGTAATCCACTATTCTTATCACTGAAAATGTGTTAGTTTAGTGGTGAGGTGTGGAGGAAGGGAGCAGTCCATAATTTTCTAACTGAGGCTTAGTATTTTAGTTGACTTCTGTCTTAGGGGTGTGATCTTGAGAAGTGTCTGTCCCTCCTCTGGATGTAGACTCCACGCCAAATCTCTTTCTAGCTACCACATTTCCAGTCTATTTTCCTAAAGCTTTTCCCCATGTTTACTAGTATTAACATAGAAGAGGATGGAGACTATCTTGAGAATTTCTGAGCAGACAAAGCCAAGTGGTGATCATCTTCACCCGCTTGATTTGGAAATATAAGCAAAATTTAACTTGGGCAGTGTCTTGTTAATGCTTATATTTAAAAATAAAATAGAATGAAACTTAAATCAGAAGTAGCTATACTTGTATCAGAGGCTAGCTCTTACAACTAAAGACTTCTCAATGGAAAAGGTATGACGGGAAGGCTGCAGTTTGCCCCAGCTGGGATGGAGTTTCAGGAAGCCCCTCTAATGAAGATTAACCCTTGTTTGGGACAAAGGCCTGAAAGAGTTTGCTATGCCTGCTCTTTGTTCTTCCATCCTTCTTCTGTCTACCAGGCCTAGGGGGCTTCTTCAGATCCTCCCCCTGAGTATATATATGGTGGAGGGCCTAGAAGAAACTCTGGGAAGCATGGGGGTCCCATTATATTTGATGCCCTTGGGAGCTTCCCATTCTCTTGTTAGTCCAGACTTAACACTCCAGCAACTTGTCAAATCACCATGTAAGCATTCCTGCCCATTGTGGCCCTGGTAGCTTCTGCTCCATATAAGCTGATCTCAGTTGATGTATCCCTCAAATAAATTCAATTGTCCAGATTTCAGGATGGTTGTTTGCCCTGCAACCATAATTCTCTGATGAGACAAAGAAGGTCCTGATTTTCAGCTTGTACAGCTTTCTCATACTATAAGGACAAGTGAGAGTAACAACTTCCGATTGCTAACCTATCAATGCTGAGATGAGAAATGTCTCCACCTGTGTTTTGAATCCTGCCAGTCCTGTTTCCTTAGGAATCTTAACGCAAACCACTAGTTTCCAATGTTGGCTGTGCATTGGAATCACCTGAAAAGCCCTAGAAATTATTAATGTTCCTTCCCTAGAGGGTCTGGTTTAATTATTTTGGGACTGAGAACTATTGTCCTAGTGCTCATGCATTTTGCAGATCAGAGTATTTTTTAGTTCTAAAATCTACATTTAATCACACCAGTTCTTCTGCTTAAAACACTTCAGTAGTTAAACATTGTGCTTTCAAAACAATGCTGATGTGGTTCACAAAATTCTTTACAGCCTGGCCTCTTCTAACTTGCCATTGCCCCTGGTTCTGTTTCATCAAATGCACTTTGCTCCTACTAACTACATTCTCTTGTTCCACAAATATCATTGGATATCCATGTATGATTGAAGCACAAATTAAGGTACTAAATACATAGCAATAAACAAAACAGAACTAGTGCTTGTGCATATGGAGCTTACATTTTTTGCTGAGAAGATAGACACTAAATAAACCAAACAAATATGGTATACACATATATCTACATATATATGTATGTTTAGGCATAATGTATACAGCAGAGCTCTCAAACTTATTAATTTTACATAACTCAGGATTTATACTCTTTGAACAGTAACCCACTATTTCCCCTTCTTTGTAGTTCCTGGCAACCACCGCTCTGCTTCTATGAGTTTAAGTAGTTTAGATAGTGCATCAAAGTGTAATTGTGCAGTATCTGTCCTTCTGTAACTGGTTTGTCTCACTCAATATAATGTCTTCAGGTTCATTCATGTTGTTGCTTATGATAGGATTTCCTGTGATTAAAAGTTGAATAGTAAAATAGTATTTTACACACACACACCATTTTTTCAAATTGATTCAATGACATTTAAGTTGTTTCCAAACTGCCTTTAGTGAATAAAGCTGGCAATACACATGGGGGTGCATCTATCTCTTGGAGATTTTGTTTCAGTTCTTATGAATATATACCCAGAAGTGGGATTGCTGACTTCCCCAGTAGTTGAACTTTTAGGTCTTTGACAAACTGTTTTCCATAGTAGCTGTGCCAAGATAATTCCAACAATGTACAAGAATTTTAATTTCTCCACATATTTGCCGACACTTGTTTTTTTTTGTTTGTTTGTTGCATTTTTAATAATATCTTAAATAAGAGGTGATATCTAATTATGGTATTGATTTAAATTTCCTAATCATTAGTGATGTTGAACATCATTTCACACTGTGGACCATTTGCATGTCTTCCTTGGAGAAATATTTATTCAATTCTTTTTCCCATTTAAAAAAAAATCAGGTTATACAGTTTTTGGAAACCCAGTTATAAGGGTTTATTCAATATTTTAAACATTAACCCTTTATTAAATATATGATTTGTACTATTTTCTCTCATTCTGTATGTTGCCTTTTCACTCCATTCTTTCCTTTGCTGTTCAGAAGCTTTTTAGTTTGATGTAGTGTCACTTGTCTATTTTTGCTTTTGTTGCTTATGCTTTTGGTGTTACATCTATAAAACCATGACCAAGGCCAATGTCTTGAAGTTTTATAAATCAGGATAACACAATAGAGGATGATGAAGGTACTATTTTAAACAGGAAGAGCACTGAAGACCTCTCTAATGAGATGACACTTTAGCAGGAATCTAAACAAATGAGGAAAGAAACTACTCGGATATTAGGAAAAGAATGTTAAAATTAGAGGGAACAGCAAAGTGCCAACACCAGCAAAGGAAACCAGAGGAGCTCCAGTAAAAGCAATGTTGTGTAGAAATGTTGGATATAATAATATACAATAGCTTGTTAAGGAGACGAAATCACAGAAATCACTTGTAGGGAACGGGAAGGATTTCAGATCTCATTTTGAATGAGATGGTGATACAGATGTCAGCCGTTGGATAATTTTGAGCAAAACAGTGACATGAACTAACTTTTTAAAATATTAATGTTATTTGTTACTGTGTATGACTGTAATGGAACAAGAAACAAAGGAGAAAGTTGAGATAAGAACTAATAACAACCCAATGAAAGCTTTCTTAAATTAGGCTGATAGCAGAGGTGGTGGTGCAAAGTGATCAGATACCAGACACATTCTGAAGACAAAGAAGAGACAATTCTCAGGGAAACTTGATAAAGAATTTGAGTTAAAAAAAATTATTCTATGGTTTGGGAACTAAACAACAGTGTAAGTAAATTCAATTCTTAGTGAGGGAGGACAGGGAAAATGTTTTTTGAGGAAAACGACCGTGAGTTCAGACTTCAAATAACTTTGAGATGTCTAATTAGTTTAAAATGCCAAGGAAGATTTTGAGAAAATAGTGAGGTTTATTATTCTGAAATTCAGAGGAGACATCTAGTTAGGCAGAATAATAATAATTACATAAACTTTATAAAGCATTTAAAATCATACCACTAGATCATCTCAGATGTGACTATAGGTAGAGAAATAGAGAAGTACCAGAGAGTACCCTAATATGTTATAGTAAGGACATGAATTTTGTGAGGGGCAACCAATATAATAGAAGTAGATTAAATAGTGTCATGCCCTGACACCACATAAAAAAAGTCAAAATGGATAAAAGAAATACCAAGGCCACATGCTATAGACATGAAGTAATGAAAGGACTAAAAGCTGATTATTGAATTTGTCAGTGCAGAGGATATTAAACACCTTGATGAGAGCAGTATTAGTAGGGATGAAGGGATAATAACCTGACTCAGGGGTGGGTATAAAAGAAAAGGAGTCCCATTTCTGCTAAGGGTAGTCATTTGTATTGGGCTAGCCCCTCCATGGGTAATAATTACAAATGCTGCACAAGACATAAAGTATATGAAAGTACAGGAAAACAGTCAACATCTGCCAGCAACTGGAAAGGGATCTGTCATATAAGAGAATAACTACTCTGGTAAGATTTGCATCTTGAAAGCTTCAGAACCTGCAGCATAGGGCTGTAGGAACTCATGCAAGAAGTCACAGTGTTACTGGATAGAGAAGACTAAGAAAGGAGGTTGGGGCTCCCAAGTTACTTTGAATGGGAAGAGAAAGGAAAAAGCCACAGAGAGGAACCTTAACATCTGTATATAAATTCTGACCAAATCCTTGGTTAAGCCTCAACTATGAATATTTGGGGAAAGACCATGAACCCAAAGGAAAGCAAAAGGTGGGTAATTGAACGAACTGAGCAGAGATTCCAGCTGCTTCCCATCATGCAAGAGACAGAGATTGGAGTTAGAGTCTAAGCAAATGTCCTAATCTGTATGTCCTTCTATAACAAAGGACTAGGGACTAGGAGGTTTACCAACTACAGGAACATTTTCCACTGCTCTGGAGGTTGAATGTCATATATAATGGTTCTGGGGAGGGCTCTCTTTCAGTCTGCAGACAGTAGACTTATTACTATTTTCTGACATGATGGAAAGAGAGCCACCTATCTCTCTTGCCTCTTCTTATGAGGGCACTAATCCCATTCATGGAGATTCCACCCTTATGATATAATTACCCTCCAAAGCCCCCCCCCCAAATACTATCGCATTGGAATCAGATTTCAACATTTGAATTGTGAGGCAAAGCAACATTCAGTCCATAGCACTAAGTTAACTACCAACTAGAAAAAAAATAAACACTCTTCAAGGGATGATGAGAGGATCCAGAATCATTACATCCTGTAATGTCCAGGATGCTAGAAAAAACCACTACACATCTGAGAAAACAGGACACTATGGCCCACGCTCAATGGAATAAATAATCAGTAGCAACTTATCTTGAAGTAAACAAAATGTTAGAATTAGCAAAAAAGGACCAGAAATCCACTTTTACAAGTATGTTCAAAGGTCTCAATAACAAAGTGGTCATAACAGTCAACTGAATATATACGGAAGATGGGATGTAAATTTTAGAATAAAAAGTAGCTGGCTTAAAATTTTCACTAAATAGGATTAGAAGTCATCAGTGATTAAAGAATAAAGAGTCAAAGAATTTGAAAGATAAATAGAAAGTTTCTAATCTGAATAATGAAGATTAAAAGAAACATGAACAGAGTTTCTGCCACCTATAGGATGAGATCAAGCTGCCTGTAATTAGAACCCCAAAGGAGAAAAAGATTGGGAAGGATAAAAGAGATTGAAAATTTCACAAATGATATGAAAAACATGATCCTATGGATCTAAAAATTTACCAAAGTCAGAGAAAGATAATTACAAAGAAAATTATTCTCACCAATCCAGGAATGGATTAACAAACTGTGGTATATGTATTCCATGGAATATTATTCAGCCCTTAAAAAACATGGAGGATTTACATCTTTTGTATTAACCTGGATAGAGGAGGAACACATTCTTCTTAGTAAAGTGTCATAAGAATGAATGAGAAAGAATCCAATGTACTCAATTCTAATATGAAGCCAGTAGATGAACTAATACATGCCCACATAACAGGAGAAACTCAAATCAATTCAAGGTGGGGTAAGGGGATGAGGGAGCAGGGAGCGGGGAGGAGGAAGGAGAAAGGGGTGCTGCCACTTAATGGGCACAATGTTAGGGTGTGTGACACCTCTTGGGGACACAATAAAAAGAGGGACTCTACCTAACAGATGCAAACATTGTAACCTAATTCTGTATACCTTCAAATTTATCTAAAACAATAAAAAAAATTATGCTTAAGAATATCCCAAATAACTGAAAACCAAAAATAAAATAAAATAAATCTGAAAAAGTAAAGAAGAAAATAGCACGTTACTCACAGGAAACTAACACAATGAATAATGGATGATGTCTTATCATAAAGGGGTGTTAAAGACAGAGGAAAACATCTGTTAATAAAATAAAAGCTTTCAACTCAGGATTTTATACTCAGTGAAAAATGTTGTCAAAAATGAAGGTGAAATAAGAAAGATAAAGTGCACAGACTGAATAGAATTCTACTAACCAAATTTGGTACATTGTTTATTCAGTATTATAAAATAGAGGAAGAAAGAAATAGGAATTTATTAATTCCTAGGGATAATAAATTACGATGGGGGAAAAGGAGGAGAGAAGGGAAGGGAAGCGAAGGGAAGAGAAGGGAATGGAAGGGAAGGGAAGAGAAGGGAAGGGAAGGGAAGGGAAGGGAGGGGAGGGGAGGGGAGGGAAGGGAAAAGAAGGGAAAGGAAGGGAAGAAATGAGACGAGACAGGAATCAGTCTGCAGAAGATTCTCCTTTAGTGGAAGGAGGAAGAGGTAAGGAGAAGAATATGGTAGAAAATGCATTTTTAAAAAATCACATCCCTACTACACAGCATAAATAGAACTAGAATCTGAGAGAACAAGGCACTTCTGGTTCTGATTTTGGTTACCTGTGGCAGAAAATCAAAGTTCTAAATAGTACATCAACTCAAATATCTATATTTCAGTGTATTCATATTTAGGTGAAAATCACTACCTTAATTCTCTGATTCAAATCAATCATGTGACATGTCCCTCGATAGCATAACTCAACTATGAATACCTCACAAACTTTCATCCCAAGGGTGAGTAAATTGTGACAGCCTGCAAGGTAGGAGTTTCTTTTTTACATTTTTTAGATGGTTAGAAAAAAGTGAAGGGAAGAGTAATATTTTATGACTCATGAAAATTATATGTAACTCAAATTTCAGTATCTGGTAAATAAAAGTTATATTGTAACACAGCCACACCCATTCACTTACAGTTGACCTTGAATAGTAAGGTTTTGACCTGTGTGGGTCCAATTATACGTGGATTTTCCTCTGCCCCTGCCACCCCTGGGGCAGAAAGACCATCCCCCCTCTTCTTCCTCCACCACCTCCACCTACTCAACTTGAAGAGGACAAGGATGAAGACCTCCATGATGATTCACTTCCACTTAGTGAACAGTAAATCTATTCATTTCCTCATAATTTGTCTTAATAATATTTATTTCTCTAGCTTTATTACAAAAACAGAAGATACAATACAATTCATATAACATACAATATATGTGTTAACAGACTGTCCATGTAATTGGTAAGGCTTCCAGTCAACAGGAAGCTATTAGTAGTTAAGTTTTTGAGGAGTGAAAAGTTAACACATTTTTCAACTGCTCTGGGTCTAGTGCCTCTGACCACTGTATTCTGTAAGAGTCAACAGGACATGTTGTTTACAGTTGCTTTTGTACTATGAAGGCAGAGGTGAGTAAAGACAGAGACCATATGACACACAAGGCTCAAAATATTTACTATTTGGCCTTTTATAGAAAGAGTTTCCTGACCCCTGCTTTTCTCATAAAACCCTAGTTTTAGAGGGTTCAAGAAATTGCATTAGTGTCTGCTGAATATTTAGACAGCAAAAGGTCACTAACATGAACTTTTTCATCCTATGAAAAATAGGGCACCATAGAATTATTTGCCCAGAAGAGCTCCAAGCCTCAAAATGGCTAAGTCTATGAAGAAACTACATATTTAAAGGAGAAATACAAGCCCAGATACTCTGGATACCATTTTCTTCTTTATTCAAACAGATTGAAAGACTTTTAAAAATTGTTGTTATTGGGGGCAGGAGGCAAGATGGCTGACTGGAGCCAGCTTTACATAGAGGCTCCTGTCCAGAAGGAGAGTTAAAGGACAGAAGTTGGGCAAGTAAGCTGATGTTTTGGAGTTGAGCCAAGAGAGAAGATTGAAGAGCACACATCACCCCTGCTGAGTTGAACTGCAACCCCAAAGAAACAAACAATAGGTACAAAACCCATAGCCAAGCAGATGGGAGTCCCCTCCCGCATGAGAACAGCTCGCACTATACTTTCTACAAACAAGCAAGCAGAGTTCAGATCTCCTCCTATTTTATCCCACTGGAGAGACCCTCTAAAAACCAGACCTCCTTCCCCAGAGATGACCCACTAGTATGCCATGGTAGTTTCCCACCAGGCATAAAACTGAACATGTACTCTACCCACAATTCTGAACTCCCAGCACTCCCCTCCACTCTTACCTTGTGGTCTGAAAGCCTGTCCCCCTTGAAGTCCAGATTCTTGGGACTTTTTCTCAAGAGATGCAGACAGGGCTGGGCTGTTACAAGTATGTGCTGAATCGATGGCATGGGTGTAAAGGAAGGATTGTGGAGTGAGGGAGCCATACAGGAGAGGGAGAGACATGTGTAGCACAGCAGCGGCAATGGTGGGAACAATAGGGCTCGCGCCCCTGGTGATGTTTTGGAGAAACACTTCCCTCCTCTCTTAGCAAACAGAGGGAGCCAGGGCTCTGCTCTGGTGGAGGCCTAGGGCTGAACAGATCTGGGATGAAAATGCAGGCCCCATGAGCAAAGGGTATGCCTAAGGTGGTACCTGCCAGGGCAGGGCAGGGAAGGGATGGAGAATAGAATCTGTACACTCACAGAGGCAGAATACTCCCAGGGTGGGATTGAGTCAGAATTGCTGCTTTGTGAGCCTAAGAAGCAAACAGCTCCCAGGGGAGTATAGATAGGAAAAAGCAGACATGGCAGCAGCATCAGCCCAGGGAAGAGCAGGAACTGAGAGCCCTTTGTGAGTTCCAGCCATGCCAGCCCCAACACAGAGTACAGCGGAGACAGAGATGCCAGCTCTATGAGAATTGGTGCAGCGGCAGCGGCACAGGGTAGGGCTCACTTGAAGTTTCTGTGAACTCTGAAGTTTCTGTGAACTCAAACAGAACCTAGCCCACAGGGAAATACAGCTGGGACATAAATGCAAATTCTGTGAGAAAATAAGTGGCAGCAACATCAACTGGAGGTGGGGCTGGAACTGAGTGAAACTCCCCAGCCTCCATTAAGCACCCAAGGTAGTCAAGCTTCAGCTTCCCCTGCCAGTTGGTGACAGAGTGTGGTGGCCTGGCCAAGGAGACACAGATCTCCCAGTGACTCAGGCAGGTGCAAACCCCTGGTGCATCTGCTCATTGGAGGGAACTGGGTCACAGCCCTGCGGGATTACCAATGACTGGGCGTGACAGAGGTGCAAGGTAGGGAAGGAGACATCAACCTTTTCAGACTAATTTCCTGGGTAGGCCCTTCTGACTCCACGGAGCAGCAGAGTAAGTCATACTCAAGCTGCCAGAAGACCCCTGCTATCTAGTTATTGGAGACCTTTTTAACTCTCCTGCTTGAAACTGGGTGCTGACTGGGAAAATTGATTTGGAACTCTTGACCTAGGACAATCACCCAGGGACCATAAAAGGCGGTACCCTAGTTGTGTTGTTGTGGGAAGGTTTGATTTTCCTTTTCCAGTTGTTGCTCACAGGGGGACAGGGTGTCTTAGTTGCTTGTATTTCTCCAAAGCTGAGACTTTAACCCAGAGTTACTGATTCACTGGGATTGGACAGAGACCAGCTGAAAACAAGACAGAGCCACTTCTCCCCACCATACCAAGCTGGTCCCAAGTGTCTCAGGCCAAAGAGTCCTTTGCAAACTGTAGGGAAAAACTCACAGTCACCAGTCCCAGCACTTGAGAAAAGAGCTGCTTAATCACTACTCCAGGAGCCTCCAATCCAATTTCACCTTATCTGCTCACCTAGTCAAACGGTGAAAAATAATCATGGGGCGGAATCAGCGGAAAAACTCTGATACCATAAATAATCAGAGTAGATCAACTCACCTAAGGAAAGACAAAGTGGACACACCAGAAGATCCCATTCATAAACAAATGCCTGAGCTGTCAAAAAGTAAATTCAGAATTTGGATTGCAAATAAGATTAACAGAATGGAGGTAAAGTTGGAATTAGAAATTCAAGGAGCAGTTCAAAAGTTGTCTCAAGAATTCAATGAATTCAGAGACAAAATTACCAAAGATTTTGACACATTGAGGCAACAACTTGCAACCCTCAAAGATCTGAGAAATACAGTAGAATCCCTCAGTAACAGAGTGCAGCAGGCAGAAGAAAGGATTTCTGACATTGAAGACAAAGCTTTTGAATGCTCCTGAACACTCAAAGAAGAAAAGAAATGGAGAGAGAAAACGGATCATTCTCTCGGAGAGCTCTGGGACAATTC
>CAUYRH010039131.1:0-21088 GCA_963574655.1 Perodicticus potto
GTGGTGGGCGCCTGCAGTCCCAGATACTTGGGAGGCAGAGGCAAGAGACTCGCTTGAGCCCAGGAATTGGAGGTTGCTGTGAGCTGTGATGCCACAGCACTCTATCCAGGGTGACAGCTTGAGGCTCTGTCTCAAAAAAAATAAAAATAAAAAAAACTAGAAAAACTGGAGCAAGAGGATTGCTTGAACCCAACAGTTGAAGGTTACTGTGAGCTATGACGCTACAGCACTCTACCCAGGGCAACAGCTTGATGAGAGTTTGTCTCAAAATAAATACCTAAATAAGAGAAGGAAACCAGCAGTGGGCCAGTATGGCCAGGAGTTGGAAGGAAGACAGTGGGACAGGCAGTAGGAGGCTGGGAAGTGAGAAGACAGTGGTCACCTCAGCAGGGGAGCCCAGGAGGGAGATACGAAGAGGGGACTAAAATGCAGGTGGCTGAGGCAGCGTACCCCACATCCTCACAAGTGTCACAGAGTCTGACCTAGGTATTGCACATTTCCAGAGAGTGGACATAGATGCTCCAAGTTTGAAGAGACTGATGTAGAGAAGTGGAGATTGCAAAACATAGCAAAATCTGCAAAACAGCAAAAAGAAACTGAAGATAGCAAAGATATGCTGAGGGCTGCAAAAGAAAGACGCTGCCTGTCATGGTGAAGTCTAAGGTGCTGTCTATGTTTAACCAGACCAGCTGACCTGCTCCAAGGGCAGACTTCTGCAGTTAAGAGGCTCCAAAGTCTTACTAGGAAACTGTGCCTTTGATCATTATGAAATATCCCACTTTGCCCTAGTCAATGCTTTCCCCCCCACCCGTGAACATTTGTTTGACATTAATAACATTGCTCCCTCCTTTTTTGTTCTTGTTTTCATTTTCCTTTTTGTGTCATTTTAAAAAAAATTCTCTTATAAATCCTAAATGGTGGGATTTTGTCATTTAAGAAAGCCCATCTGAGCCTTCTGGCTTCTGTGTAATAGAATTTAACTTATTCACATTTATTGTGATTTAATAATATTTGGTCTTGTTCCTGTTAGCTTACTCTATGTCTATGTATTATACCTCTTTTTTGGTGGTTTCTTTTACTCCCCATTTAACCACTCTTGCTGGACTGATTGAGTTTTGGTTCCTTTATGTTTTCTACCTGTTTAGATGTTCTATGTTCTATTTCTATTCTATGGAGATTACTATTTAACTTTAAAAAGACCCTTCTACTTCTTTAAGAGATGACCAAAAGTTGCACACACTGAGGCACATGGCAACATTTGCTTCTGCTATTTCTATCCTGAACTCTCACCTCACCCAGGCTACAGGTCAGCCTGAGAAAGAGAAGGAAATCGTCATTACTATCCAATGGCTTCTACACCTGGTTGTCCAAGTCAGCACTCAGGAGTTCTTCCTGGGTTCAGAACCCTAAGAGTCAGGCACTGTTTGAGTAAATGACAGTCTCTCACTGTAACCCATTACATCTGCCCATATTGGGGGGGGGGTCTTTCTTGGCAGGGAGGAGGTTGAGAGTGTTCAGGAGAAAAGAAAGAGAAAAGATAATGATTAAAAAGTGAATGTGGTTAGCTAAAAAAGTAGGAACAACTCAAATGTCCATGGACAGATGAATGGAATATTATTCGGGCATAAGAAGGAACGAAGTTTTGGTATGCTACAACCAAAACCCTGGATGAACCCTGAAGACATTCTGTTAAGTGAAAGCATCCAGACACTCAAAGACAATTATTATATGAGTCCACTTATATAACATACCTAGAATAGCCAAATTCATACAAACCGAAAGTAGAACATTGGTACCAGGGGCCCGGGGAAGGGAGGAATGAGGAATTACTGCTTAATAATACAGAGTATTATAATAGTACAGAGTTCCCGTTTGGGGTAATGAACAATTTTTAGAAATAGCTAGTGATGGTTGTACAACACTGTGATATACTCAATGCCACTATATTACGTATTTTTAAATAGTTAAAATGTCAAATTTTTTGTTACTTGTATTTACCACAATTTTTTATTTATTTATTTTTTGTTTTCGAGACAGAGTCTCACTCAGTCACCCTGGGTTGAGTGATGTGGCATTATCATAGCTCACAACAACCTCAAACTCTTGGGCTCAAGTGCTCCTCCTGCCTCAGTCTCCCAAGTAGCTGGGACTACAGGTGCCCACCATAACACGTGGCTAGTTTTTCATTTGTAGTAGAGACGGGGTCTCGCTCTTGCTCAGGCTGGTCTTGAACTCCTGAGCTCAATCAATCCAGCTGCCTTGGCCTCCCAGAGTGATGGGATTGCGGGTGTGAGCCACTGCACCAAGTACCACGATTTTTGTTTTTCAAGGTGAGCTTGTTTTCTCTTCCACTTTGGGAGACGGAAGCCTATGAAAGTTCCCACTCAGGATCTTGACCTGGCTCTGCAGGGCAGACAAAGGAAGGGGCTGCTCAGCGTCCCTCACCCGAGCCCTCTCTGCTTATCCCAATCCCATTTTAAAAATAAGCCAGTGTCCCCTGGACTGCCTGATAGGTTTCCAGCCCCTTCTCTTTTCAGGCCTGAGTGACAGCTCCACAGCTGTCCTGTCCCCTCTATTAAGAAGAAAGAACTCTTTGAGAACAGCCACACCATCTTGCCTATCTTTATGGTCCTGGTCTCTTATACTGGCCAGTCCACGTTCTATGAAACAAATGTAGAATATAACCATCGACAGCAGTGCAGTCACTGAGATTTCCTCTGCGTTCCTAATGTGTCGGCACGGTGCTGAGCGCTTACATTGCCGAGTGTCATCTAGTTCTTGGGAAAGCTCTATGAGGTAGGTGTATTAATGTTACTCTCAAGTAACTATTGAGGAAAAAGAAATACAGACAGGGGAAGCAACTTGCCCAAAGTCACACAGCCTGTGGTGGTAGAGCTGGCATTGGCAGCCTGACCCTATGGTCCTTGGCTTAACAAACTAAAGGGGGAGGTGTGTTGGAGAACTGGCTGAGACCAGGGCCAGGGGCTGCCCCACACTGGCTTGCTTTCAGGTGCAAGAAGGCCAATAATTTGGAGACCATGGGGCCTGCATGGAGACCACTGACCCTGCAAGTCCCACATGTGTGCCCTAGGGAAGGGAAGCCCATGCCTCCTTCACAGGTCCCCCAGGACCCAAGGAAAACTCTGGGCCAGGACAGAAGATAGAGGAGAGGGAGGCAGAGGTTAATGGCTGCAAGTAAGAGCCTCTGTCACAGAGGCTTAAACAATGGAGCAGCTCCCACTTCACACACTGCCTGCTGCAAGCACCATTAAAGCCATTAGCGGGACATTAGTGATTAGCCGCTGCTCCGAGAGGTGGGAGGGAAGGAAGGTGCTGACGGTCTTCCCTCCTGGACACAGCTCGGAGACGGTAATATTAATATTATAAAGAAAAGTAGGTGACCAGGGGTTGGGCATCTCTGGCTCTCGCCTCCACTCCCATAAAAGCAAAGTGGGGGGCAGCAGGAGTACAGAGGAGTTGTCTCTGCTTCCACATCTGATTTCTTCAGTGGGGTCTGGGTATGAATACCGTGATCTCAGCAAAGATCAGGATAATGTGGGCATCAAATTACATAGCATTCACAAGGCAGGGCTGACGCCCCATAAGCTCCCTGACAAGTTCCTCTCCCAGTATTTCCTTATTTTCCTCTTAGGTTGCTCCCGAGTCTCAGGCCAAACAAAGCCCTTCCACCTGTACTAACTAGCCTCCCTCTGGCACACTGCCAGCATCTCTGCCAAGGGTGTGTTCCCTTTCTACATCCCAAGGTGCTGTCCCCACGCAGCTTCAGATCCTAATGAGCACATTCCTATCCAGTCAGTGTGGGGAGAATAGGGTTTGGTGTGCTGGCACTGCACACGTTTAGGGATGGAATACAACTGGCTTTCAATTCATATTACTGGCTGTGTGACCTTGGGCAAGGGCTCGACCTTTCTGAGCCTCAGCTATCACATCTGGAAAATGAGAACAGTAACTCTGGACACAGGACTGTTGCCTAACTGATAACCTATCTGCCTGAAATAGCAACCACCCCACTCATTCCCTTGTCCCTGCTCCATCCCCCCTCTCAGCTCCTCCCCCAGACCCCAGAGGGTTGATCTATTTTCTCTTTGTCTCTCGGGTTGAACTGTGAGAGCCAGGAGGACAGAGACTTGGATCTATTCAACTGTCTCCTAGGAATAATGCCTGGCTCAGAGTGTACGCATGGATGGATGAACATGGGAATGAGTGAATGAACGAATGAGAATGATAGGAAAGGTATAAGCAGCTCATTTGGAACATCAAGACCCAGAGGGTAAAAAGACAGAATAATATGGGAAAGCACAGAAGGCCATAAAATTCCACATGAAGGATAATCCCCTTCTTACTCAACAGTCTGAAAGGGTGGATGACAACATATTCACAGTGCTCTCAATGGTGGGAATATGGTGACTTTCATCACTGCTTTTTGCTTTTTGGCTACTGATTTGTCTACTGAGGCCATGTGTTGCTTGTGTAATTAAAAAAAAAAGGGCTCAGCACCCATAGCACAGCGGTTGCAGCGCCCGCCAGGTACACCGAGGGTGGCTGGTTCGAACCCGCCCTGGGCAAGCTAAACAACAATAACAACTGCAACAAAAAAATACCTGGGTGTTGTGGTGGGAGCCTATAGTCCCAGCTACTTGGGAGGCTGAGGCAAGAGAATCGCTTAAGCCCAAGAGTTTGAGGTTGCTGTGAGCTGTGATGCCACGGCACTCTACCGAGGGTGACATAGTGAGAGTCGGTCTCAAAAAAAAAAAACAATGAAAGAAAAACCAAATGTGACAAAACAAAGCCAATAGCTGTGTGAAGAAGAGACCCCAACACATCTCTCAGCATGTTGTACAAACCCTGAAAGATCACAGCTCAGGACGGCCGTGGTTGACTGAGTCTGGCCCTAAGCACAGGGGCTGGACTCCTCCTGGGACCTCATTTATCAGGGAATGTTATGAGACAGTCCACATTTCTTGACATTTTCCTCCCCTTCCCTTTCCAAAAAGATGTATTCATTATCTGTACTACTAAATGTGACTCCAGCTTTGTATCTTTATAAGAGTTTTCCTGAAGAAGAAAAAAAATCTGATAAAACCGGACTACAAGTAACATGATTCTGTCCAATGCTCAAGAAAAACCTGTATGTTATCTGCTCAAAGCAAAGAGAAGGGAAATGTCCTACTTGCCTTACCATTTGTCTCTTGGATGTCTAATGTTTGAAAACAATGACTTATTGGGATTCTTCTCATTTAAAGGTTTTAGATGTAGAAGCTTTGTTCAGCATTAATAAAATATCATTTCTCCTGGTTCCCAGTTGCTTTAGAATTGGGTTGACTTTCCATATTGATTGCATTAGTGATTTGCAAACACTACAGGCATCCTCTGCTGGCATTCTGGGATTGGCATGATGGAATGAAACCACCTTCAAAGTCTTATCTTGGGACATGGGATTTGACAGCAGCAGCACCTGTCCTGTGGCTGTGTTTGGATTGGGTGAGGGGACCATTCACCCACCCAGAGGGGAGATCTGCTGTGCCTTTGCTTACAGTAAAGAAGCTACTGGGTATCATGGGCCCAGGTGCTGCCTGGACCGTCACCACAAAATTAGCCATGGAGCCATCACCCATTCGGAAAACATGCTGGGTTGTCAGGGAGACCAGTGGCACAGGATAGCATGTACCCAAGGATGGAAGTCAGAGTCAAGTTCTGATTTCAGAATGGGGCAGAAAGAACCTTTTCCCCTAGTCAGGCTACCAAGACATGGTAGGTTCAGATGTCACAAAAGATGACAATACTTGAAGTCAGAGGTGAGACATTATTACCCAGGTTCTGGGCAGCAGCAGGGGCAAGAGGGACTCACCTCATCTTTCTTTCTTTCTTTTTTTTTTGAGACAGAATCTCAAGCTGTTGCCCTCGGTAGAGTACGGTGGCATCACAGCTCACAGCAACCTCAAACTCTTGGGCTGAAGCAATTATCTTGCCTAAGCCTCCCTAGTAGCTGGGACTACAGGCACCCACCACAATACCTGGCCATTTTTGGTTATAGTTGTCATTGTTGTTTGGCAGGCCTGGGTTGGATTCGAACCCTCCAGCTCCAGTGTATGTGGCTGGCGCCCCAGCTGCTGAGCTACAGGCACCAAGCCATCTTCTTTCTTTAAGAGATAGTCAGTCAGGCTATTTGCTTTGCCAAAGGGTCAGAAGATAGGGAGACTGACGGGAGAGATTTTATTTTCATACACTGTTTCCATGGACGGCCCTTGGCAAACCCCAGCTGGGGAGTTTTGGATGGCCAGGGAACCCCAGGGCTACCCTCCAAGGCTCCTTCTCCTGGCCTGTCTGGTCTCCAAGAGAGTGACAGAGGCCACAGGCAGGTGGCCAGGGCCTCTCCCTCCTGCCTCCTTGGGGAAGA
This sequence comes from Perodicticus potto, assembly GCA_963574655.1. Taxonomy (NCBI): domain Eukaryota; kingdom Metazoa; phylum Chordata; class Mammalia; order Primates; family Lorisidae; genus Perodicticus; species Perodicticus potto. The sequence continues at coordinate 6,419 of CAUYRH010039131.1, forward strand.
GCAGAGGGAGAGCAACCCCAGGGTCAAAGTGTACAGCCCTTGCCCACTCCAGGCAAAGCTCTGTGAGGCTGGAGACCCTCAGGGCCATTTGCCCAGCAGACCCTCTGACGAGGAACAAATTCTTTCCTCCCTTTCCTGCCTTCTCAGCCTGGACTGCACAGCCCAGATAACCAGATAAGGACCTCTTTGATTTCCAGTGTGTTTACACAAGCTGTGGCCCCAAGTCTCTGAAAGAATCAACCACAACCGGGCAAGTCAGGACAGCTCCAGGTCGGGTGGGGGAGCCCACCGCCTTACCTGCTCCTGGGAATTCATCACGCGCAACTTCATCTGCTTCAGGTATGTGGAGGTGAGGGGCATGTTGTAATCGATAATCCCCGAGACCAGAGGAGATGGAGGCTCATTTTCTGGCAGAAAGAACAAAAGGAAACCCCTTTTCAGTCTGTATTGCAGGAATGCCACCCACTTGGAGAACCTACCCCGGAGCCTGTGGAGGAGGAAGCTACCTTTGAGAAGAGACAGGTTGGAGCTCACAGACTGGTGAGCTCAGCCACCATATCTAGCCCATAGGTGTGGACTTCGTGGTGTGGGAAATATTTTTCAGTGAGATGCCCAGCCTTTTAGAGATTTCACATGATAAAATATATAAAATTTTTGCTTCTTTGAAAAATGGAAGATCTGCCTACATGGACCCCACTCCCAGTGGCAGTTGCTGCTGCCGAGCCCAGCACTGCCTTTAGGTGGGTGTGTGCGCTCCACTTTGTCACAGTCCCCACCACTCCTTATCATAGTGCACACCTTTGCCCAATTATAACACTTGCCAGGCCCCTGAAGGCATTAACATTTCCAACCTGGGTCTAAGTTCTCTTCTTGGTGAACACAAGCCACACTCATAGCTCCCACCACCACAGCATCCCCCCAAAGCACCCTCAGATGCTATACAGTTCATAGATCTGTGCTGGCCCCCTCCCAACCCAATTCTGGTTCCCCCTTAATCATGTGCAGGAGCATAGCTCCTCCCATTTACTGCTCTGATGGCCTGAAGATTAAAGTAATGCATGTACTTTTTACAGATAATTTGCAAAGTGCAGAAAGATGCAAAGAAAAATTTTAAAAACCATAATTGCACCAAACAGCTTGGCATATGATCTGTTTATTTTTTCCCTGTGATTTTTCTTCTTTACATACTTGGTATCATAATGCATACATAGGACTACAGTCTACCTTAAAACATTTTTTTTAATTAACATTTTATCATAGGCATTTTTCCCACCATCGAAAATCTTATTTTGCTTTGCAAATATCATTTTGATAGCCATGTAATATTTTACCATAATACTAAGTCATTCCCTTATGATTGGCTATTTAGGCTGCTTCCTATTGGAGCTATTGTAACCAACACTGCAGGGAACATCTTCGTGTTTCTGATCTTTTCCTTTCTGGAACAGATTCCAAGAAATGGAATTCATGGAGTAAAAGGTAAGAATATTGGATAACTCTTAAAATCTCTTACCAAGCTGCTGGGGGAATAGTCGCCATTACTCCCTGCTCAGAAGGTCCCCTGGTACCTAGTTCCTTTGATGGGTTGGGATTGAGCAGTGTGAGAAGTGGGAGAGACTTCCCAACTACCCAAAGCCTGCCCTCCCCCATCACCACCAAACCTGAGAGACAGGATGAAGGGGAGTCAGGTGGCAGAGCCAAGGTTGGGGAAATGGGAGGACATCAAGGGTGATTTGCTCTGCCTGCCCCTCCAGAGCTGAGCCCAAACCAAAAGGCACTGGGGACCTTGAAAACACTATGCCAAATGACAGAAACCAGACAGAAAAGGACAAATACTATATGGTTCCACTAACATGAAATACCTACAATTGGCAAATTCATAAGAGACAGAAAGTAGGATAGAAATTACTAGGGGCTGGGGTTGGACTGGGAAGTTATTGCTTAATTAGGGTACAGAGTTTGGGGTGATGAAAAAGTTTTGGAAATAGATAGTGATGATTGCTCAATACTATGAACACAATACTTTAAAAATGATACAATTAAAATTTATTAAAAAGGCAAGTTCTGGCTCAGCACCTGTAGCTCAGTAGGTAGGGCTCCAGCCACATACACTGAAGCTGGTGGGTTTAGCCCAGCCAGCACCTGCTAAACCACAATGACAACTGCGACAAAAAAAATAGCTGGGTGTTATGGTGAGCGCCTATAGTCCCAGCTACTTGGGAGGCTGAGGCAAGAGAATTGCTTAAGCCCAAGAGTTTGAGGTTGCTGTGAGCTATGACACCACTGCACTCTACCGAAGGTGACACAGTGAGACTCTATCAAAAAAAAAAAAAAAAAAGAAAAAGAAGAAAAAAGACAAGGGGCGGCACCTTTGGCTCATCGAGTAGGGCGCTGGCCCCATATACCAAAGGTGGGGGGTTCAAACCCAGCCTCGGCCAAACTGCAAAACAGAAAAATAGCTGGGCGTTGTGGCGGGCGCCTGTAGTCCCAGCTACTCAGGAGGCTGAGGCAAGAGAATCGCCTAAGCCCAGGAGTTGGAGGTTGCTGTGAGCTGTGTGACGCCACGGCACTCTACCGAGTGAGTAGAGACTCTGTCTCTACAAAAAAAAAGGCAAGTTTTTATTGTAAATATTTTCCAATTAAAAAAGAAGAAAAAGGACTCTTTGCCCGCAAATGAGAGGGCAAAATTAACCAAAGAGGACAAGGAGAGCTCCTGCTTGGCAAGGATAAAGTCAGCCCTACAGAAATAAGGCATTCCAAACAGAATGGGCCAGAGCACTGGGGCCCTCTGAGGAGGTGGACTTCTGGTGGACTTTCCAGATGGAATAATATTTTTTAAGTTTTATAGAAAAGTTTTGCTTTTAAAAGCTATGCTGTCATACACAGAATTTTTCATTTTTGTTCTTTGAGATGTCACTAATATTATAGAATGACTCATAAACTGGACAGAAATGGACAACATCTCTGCCCCCCATAAAAAACAAAACAAAACAAAACAATCCAGGGAATTCCTCTTGGTTGGATGGCAGAGATTCTCTGATGATGACACACATCAGCCTCTTTGATGCATGTGCCTGGCGTGTGTGAGGAAATTAAGATGCATTTTGGGGGTTGGGTGCAGTGGCTCACACCTGTAATCCCAGCACTCTGGGAAGCTGAGGCAAGAGGATCACTTGAGCTTAGGAGTTCGAGACCAGCCTGAGCAAAAGCGAGACCCCTGTCTCTACTAAAGATAGAAAAACCAGCCGGGCTTTGTGGTGGGTGCCTGTAGTCCCAACTACTCAGATGGCTGAGGCAGGAGAATTGCTTGAACCCAAGAGTTTGAGGATGCTGTGAGATATGATGCTGCTGTTGAACTCTAGCCCTGGGGACAGAGTGAAGCCCTATCTCAAAAAAAAAACAGGGCCAGGCGCAGTGACTCACGCCTGTAAATCCCAGCACTCTGGGAGATGAAGGCGGGTGGACTGCCTGAGCTCAGTTCAAGACCAGCCTGAGCTAGAGTGAGACGCCATCTCTAAAAATAGCCGGGCATTGTGCCAGGCACCTAGAGTCCCAGTTACGCAGGAGGCTAAGGCAAGAGAATCACTTGAGCCCAGGAGTTTGAGGTTGCTGTGAGCTATGACACCATGGCACTCTATCGAGGGCAGACACTCTCCTGGGCATGGTGGCTCATGCCTGTAATCCTAGCGCTCTGGGAGGCCGAGGAGGGTAGATTTCTTGGGCTCAAGAGTTTAAGACCAGTCTGAGCAAGAGCAAGACCCCATCTCTGCTAAAAGTAGAAAAATTAGCTGGGTGTTGTCTTGGGAGGCTGAGGCAAGGGGACTGCTTGAGCCCAAGAGTTTGAGGTTGCTGTGAGCTCTGACAGCATTCTACCAAGGATGATAAAGTGAGACTCTGTCTCAAAAAAAGGAAGGAAGGAAGCGAGGAAGGGAAGGAGGGAGGGAGGACAGACCCACACCAAAAGAGAACAAAAAATAAAATGTGTTTTGGGGCCCTCTTCTTCTTGCCATCCCACCGTCAACCCAGACATCACTTCCTAAGCCCCAGGGTGGTTTTATACCCTGGCCCCCCAGATTCTGATTCAGATACATCAGGCAGAGATTCCAGTGACAACATGGAGATGGTATCACTCAAGAGAGCTATAGATCCTGTTTTTTAGATCGTGGACCTTCAGACTGAGAATTCTGCTGTTTCTGTTTCATTTCTTCAAATATGAGGTCGTCTGGTGAGAAACTGTTAAACAACATACAACATGTGAAGGGCCCCCTTACTCTGTGATCCCCAGGCAGAGCTCATCAAGTGACGCAGAGATTCTCTGCTTTGGTAACCCACGGGGGCAGGGAGTTGTGTTCTTTTACTGATGGTCACCTGTTTCCTAAAATGTTGTGATTCCTTATAAGTATCTTTAATATAGTCGGTTATAGTCTGGCTTAAGAAAAGTAAAACAGTGGCTAGGGTGGCACTTTTGGGAGGTGGGAGAAAGGGTCCTCATTTGTCTGTTCTGTCCCTAGCACCTCCACAGATCAAAAACATGCTTCTGGGGCCTGGAGGTGAGCTGAGACAGCTCAGGAAGAGGAAGGCAGGATACCTTGTATTGGGGACTCTGGGACATGCAGAGAAGGTGTGCAGGGAAAGGCTGACCTCACAGTTCCAGAAGTGAGAGTTATTGGGGAGGCAGGACCGTGGCAGGCAGGGGACATTCCCAGTGAGGAAATGAGCCATGGAGCCACTGGTGAAAGGTCAGGGCTCCACCACACCACTGTGAGCAGAAGGGCAGGTGGGGTTTTCAGCAGTAGGGAGGTGCCGGTGTTCTGGGTACAATAAGAGGGTACACACCAAGAGAGCCAGCTTAGTGGGAGAGGGAGAAGGAGCAGAGGCCAGGGCAAGCTGCATGGACTTGGATGCTCACGGTGAGACAGATGCCAGGGCCAGGACAAGCTCAGGGGGAAACATGAACAAGGAAGAAGGGAGAAGTGGCTTCCTCAGGCTCTGTTGAGGTCATGGAGAGGGGATCTAGATGCTAGCAAGGGTCATGAAGCCCAAATAATCTGGCAGGTGGCTGGGCTGGTAAGACAAGAGGAGGAAGAAGTGTCCGAAGAAATGTTTCAACATTTTTTGCCAAGGAAAACTGAAACCTAGTGCTAGACATAGTTTTATGCAGTCTTGGGAATAATCAATGATAAAGACGCTCTGCCCAAGCCATCTGAACGCTGGCCTACACAGCTGGTCACCAATGGCCCTCAACAACCATCACAAATTTCAACTGCAGTAGTGGCCCTCTTGTTCTCCAGGTGGAAGATAATATGGTAATTCTCATGCACTTTCACCTCCAGAACAGAAAAACTCTCAGTCCAAAGACAAGGGTGGCTTCTGGGCATGAAAGGGTGGCAAGGGGGTGAAAGATCTCCCAGAAAGGGCTGGGCATCCTAGGATGTGTTGAGGGCCTGGCACAGAGAGACAGCAAGATCAGCCTGCCTCATGGCCTTTGAATTTGGGAACAGAGATCCCAGGCCTGAGGCCAGCTCAGAGGAGATGAAAAATCTCCTTCCTGGGGAAGTGAATCAACAGGTTAGCAAATCTTGGAGGAACACCAATGTGCATGGGTTCAGGGGGGTGAGAGGGGAAGGTAGGGACACTGTGTATGGGACAGTCCTGGCGCCAACATGAGTCCATTAGAGGTTGGGGGAAGACTAAGAGGCCCTGGAGTAGCTTGAGAAAACTTTGTGGGGATCTGAACGGGGCTCACGTCCGGTGTCCCTAACAGGTAACTGAATATTTGCTAAGTGCTCCATGCAGATTCTCTTGTAGGATGTTCCTAGGAACCCCATAATGAGGTCGGTGCTGGTATTAGTAGCCCCATTTCACATGACACAGCAGCACACAGGAAGCCCATGTAGCCTTCCTGCAGTCCCACGGCAGCTGGAAGGGGACAGGCCAGCAATTGGGGCTCTGCAGGGGCAAGGGAACAGCCTGGGATGGGGTCACATTAGGAAGGATGCAAGGAGGGATCTGGTGGGGCCAGGCTTAGAGGAGGGCCTTTGAAACCACATGGATGAACCATGACCTGAGTGGACAGCCTGTTTGCTCAGGAAGAGCATCTAGTATTGCCCATTGCAAAGTCCTGGTTTGCAACCATGCAACAGTATTTCATCGCGAAGAAAACAGAAATGTGCCCCCAGAGGTCCTTCTCCCCAAGAGCCAGGGCTGGCCTGAGGGCACACCCGGCTCTTAGGCTCATTCCTCTCTGCCTCCTGGACTCATTCAGGGGCTGGTGGAAGAGGAGCGTGGAGTTGGGAGGCTCTGGAATTTCCCATCCTCAGACTTCCTGATCCTCTCCAGCCTCCTTTGTTTATGCTCCTGGCGCTGGGGGAGGGTGTGGGACTGTCCAGACCCTCACACTCTCCTGGGGACAAACCGCTGAGCAAGGGAGGCCACTTTGCTTCCTTTCTTTCTTTTTAACATGAGGCCAGGAAGCAAGGCATTCTCCCAGCAGCCTTCAAGAATCTCCATCCTGTTCTCTGTCCCCCTCCCTCCCCACCTTCCTGGGACAGGAACACTGCGCCTGCCCTGGGGCTGGAGAGGCTCCAATTTTCCCAGCAGGGCGGGTCCTAGCAGGGCAGGCAGAGAGGGAGAAGGGCAGCCCAGCTGACTGCTGGCCGCACCCAGAGGCCAGCATGGCAGCAGAGAGCATCTCCAGGCTCTCCCTGGGGCAGCAGAAGGGGAACTTGCCATTCAGAAGACAGGGAAGCCTTTCACCCTCTAAAGCTCTCCACTGGCAGCTTCTAGAAGCCAAACCCTTCTCTTTCACCTTGTGTCCAGGACATGGTCCTAGGATACCAGCCAGGAGGGACTGGGGGCACATTACTGACCCCGCCTTGGTGGAGGCTGTGTCTCTCCAAGGAGCCACCTGGACATTGGCACCATGATGCAACACATGGGCAGGAGACAGACTGGGGTTATGGGGGGTTATGGGGGCGCCTGTGTGTACCAGGTATCCTACATGAGGGGTCATTTAACTCAACTGCATCCTCACAACCCCAAGAGGAAGCTGTTACTTCCGTTTTGCTGAAATAAAATAAAATCTCTTGCCTTCACTTCTCTCTCCTGGGACAACTTGGATGAGGGATTTCGCCTCAACACCTCTCTGTGCCTCGGTTTCCTCAGCTGTAAACAATCCTAATACCTCATAGGACTATAGCAGCTGCTATGATCAGAAGTTGCTCAGAGAGGCTCCCTAACCTGCTGAGGGACACACAGATGTGAACAGGCTGCACAACCAGGCCTGCCTGACCCCCACACTCTTCCACAGGCCATGCTGCCTCCTGCTCCCTCGGAGGCTTCTCCCGTCCCTGTGATGGGAAGGTCCCCTACCTGCACAGAGAAGTTTTGCCTGGGGATGGCAAGGATGGACACAGTGCCTGTCTTCTGTCCCACCTGGAGGAAGCCCCAGGAAAAACAGGCTCCAGCAGAGTCTGCCAAACTGGTTTATATTCCAGGAGCTCTAGGCCAGGATGCTCCCTCCTGTCCTGCTCTCCTCCCTGGGCTGGAGGCATGGTAGGTAGCTGTGGGGAGGAAGCAGGCTGATGCTGTGCTTGGCCTTGCCCTCCAGGCTGTGCAGAAACCCACCAACAAGGTGTGGCGCCCACAGCCCTGGGACGCCTGCAGCCTTGAGTGAGGAGGGCAGGGGGAGGTGAGGAACAGCCTCCACACCACACATGTGTAGCAGGGGAGCAGAGCAGCTGGAGCCTGCAAACACCCCGGAGCAGCCCACAAATGCAGCCTCTCTTGGCCTCGCTTCTGCTCCTCCAGGCAAGCAGTTCTGCCTGACTCCGCCAGTTGCTATGGAAACAATTAGGACAGGAATGGGGGGGCAGGCAGATGGGTGGGCAGGAACTGGGCAGCCACTGCCAGAGCACACGCCCCTGAGGCCTAGACCCCGGCAGGGTGGGAAAGCCTCCTGCCCACCCGCAGGTACCAAATGCTGTCTTGGCCCAGGAGTTGCAGCCACTTAGCCAAGGCCAGGCCACAGGGGGCAGCATCACTCAAGATCATTCACTTAGGCCTCCAGCATTATCACTGCGATAGCCACAGCTCACCCTTCTGGGTTCTGTGACCCGATGCCAGGTACAGGGACTAATGTTCAAATCTCATCAGCCCTCTGAGGGAGGTGCCGTTATGGAGCTCATTTCACTGATGAGGAAACCAAGGCTCAGAGGATGAAGTCACTCACCCAGGACACACAGCAATGAGTGGCAGAGCTGTGACTCGAAAGCACAGAGTGGCACAGGAGCCCTATTTATTCTCAATACTGGAGCCAGTACTTACAAGGGATCACCTAGGTCTGTCCCTGTCCCTTGTGATTTAGGAGCTGTCCTGTGTGTCCTGATGAGGCTGCTGTGGCCTCACAGTTCTCACGAGAATGAAAGCTTCTGAATTTGGTGAGTGAGCTGGTGTCAGGGACAACTGAGGTAAGAGGGAACTGCGTGCCCCCCACGTTCCTATCCCTTTGTCACTGTGTGCTCAGGCTTTGCTGTTGATTTTTCCGTCCCTAGATTCAGTGGTTGCTACATGAGCACCCAAATAAATGGCTCACCCTTCTTCATTCCATGCCCTTTTCCTTCCTCAGGCCGAACACCCACCGACCTCAGCAACTTCCCCAGGTCTGATGCTGGGAGCTGGTGCGGTGTGCCAGGAAGACCTGGAAACCTGGGTGATCTCCACCTGGGCACCATCCCTCAGGTCAGAGTCATAATCATACCAACCAAATATGTCAGCTCCTCTTGCTGTGCCAAAGCCACCTGTGAGCAGATAGCCCCTAGATTTACAGAAGACCTCTGGGGGAATGTAGGTTTGAGGTACCTGACGTAAGCCGAAGTCTACTTTGGGGTCCTTGCTAGTCTCACTGAGCAGGACCTAGCCAAAGAGTGTAGACTCAGTCCAAGGTACCGACTCTGGTTACCCACAAGTGCTCTGGGCATTTTTTTTTTTCTTGAGACAGAGTCTCAAGGTGTCACCCTGGGTAGAGTGCCATGGTATCATAGCTCACAGCAACCTCCAGCTGTTGGGCTCAAGTGCTCCTCTTGCCTCAGTTTTTTCTATTTTTAGTAGAGACAGGGCCTCGTTTTTGCTCAGGTTGGTCTTGAACTTGTAAGCTCAAGCAATCTACCTGCCTCAGCCTCCTAGAGTGCTAGGATTATAGGCGTGAGCCATCGCACCTGGCCTGGGCATTTTGTTTTATTTTTATATTTTTTGAGAGAAAGTCTCACTCTGCTGTCCTGGATGCAATGTCATGGCATCATCATAGCTCACAGCAACCTCAAACTCTTGGGCTCAAGTGATCCTTCTGCCTCAGTTTTCTATTTTTAGTAGAGACAGGGTCTCGCTCTTGCTCAGGATGGTCTTGGACTCTTGAGCTCAAGCAATCTGCCTCCTCAGTCTTCCAGAATGCTAGGATTACAGGAGTGAGCCACTAAGCCCAGCCTGCTCTGGGCATTTAAAATCCTAATCAGTCCCCATGGATTTACCAATCAGAGGCCAGCTGGGTGTGTACAGGGAGGCAAGACCCATCACTGGCAGGTATTTTGGGCTACATACATCCAGAGATGTGCTCCTCTCCTCGGAGAGCACATAGGCCAGTCCGTAGGCTCAGGCTTGTATGCAGAGAAACAGCTGAGTGTGAGAGTTGGTGGAGCTTTGGGAATGTGCAGGGTGGTCAAGAATTAGGGGTGTAGTCCCAGCTACTGGGGAGGCTGAGGCAAGAGAATCACCAAAGCCCAGTAGTTGGTGATTGCTGTGAGCTGTGATGCCACAGCACTCTACTGAGGGCGATAAAGTGAGACTCTGTCTCTACAATAAAATAAAATTAAAAATTAATAAAAATAAAAAAAAAAGGATCGGGGTGAAGGGTTGGCCTGAGCCTTGAGGGGCAGGAGAAACTTGTTGATTCATCTGTATACACAGGGTACCAAAAAAACTTGCTGGTTTGTCTGTATACACAGTGTACATTTTAAGAAAGGAAAAACCTATATTTACACTATAATACTCAAGTCACATTTGACTTCTGCAATTAAAAGTGATTCAAGATACAAGATAACAGACATCATTGGTATATATTAAGTATTACGAATTTAATACAGTGTTTTCCTTTCTTAAAATGTGTACACGATTTGGGGGCACCCTCTGTGAGTTGCATGTGTGTGTGTGCCCATGCATTGTTGGTTTTTAAGTGAAACTTGAATTTTAAAAATGTTAAAACAAAATGAGGCCCTTGGCAGAGCCATGGACCCATGCTGGCCCCTGGGACTGGTGGCAACTGCTGGACCTGCACCTTTCTGTCTGTGCTAGCAAAGGCCCTGCCAGTGTTAAGAGGCTGACAGCATTAGCTTCTGGCCTGAATCCCCCGCACACTGCCTCCCCTACCTTTGGGCTCCAGGCCGTTGGAGTTAAAGTGCATCCTCTTCTGACACTCTGTGCAGCTCATCAGGAACCGGGTCACGGCCTCTCTCGGGAGGAAGGCATAGGTCTCCGCAATCTGGGGGAGAGAAGAGCTTTGCTTGTTATGTGGATCCGCGGGGAGGTGACTTGGCCTTGAGGTCACCAAGAGCTGTACCCTAGTGGCAGGTGCTTTGGCCCTTGTGAGGGAAGTCGGGGATTTGTGGAGCAAGGAGCAGGTGTCCGTGATTCTTAGCTGTAGAAACAAGTTGGTACTTTTGTGGAAAGCCATTTGTTTTATTTTATTTATTTATTTTAAGCCATTTGTTTTAAAAACATGAATAAAGAAGGTTAAAAACTGAAAAAGCAAAGCCTTATTGAAGCACCATTATCTAGCCCAGTGGTTCTCAACCTGTGGGTCATGATCCCTTTGTAACAATGACAATACATCCTGTATATCAGATATTTACATTATGATTCATAACAGTAGCAAAATTACAGTTATGAAGTAGCAACGAAAATAATTTTATGGTTGGGAGTCACCACAACATGAGGAACTGTATTAAAGGGTCCCAGCATTAGGAAGGTTGAGAACCACTGATTTAGCCTCTAACCTGTGTTCTAATAATAATCCTCTCAGGACATTTTATTGCTACTACTAAAAGTGAGCTTATAAACATGGGTAGAGTGAACAACTTCCTCTCTTAAAGATGAATAAACTGAGACCCACTTACAAATTCACTGGCTCTAGGCCTATGGGCAGAACCCAAGGTTCTGTGAGCTATTTCTTGTGGTGACTCACAGATCAAGAACCTTCTTAAGGTGAGCTGTGAGGGGCATCAGATTCTTCAAACTGGACAGGCTCTAGGGACCCCCATGTTCCTCTGAGGCCCAGAGAAGTGAACCAACTCTCCAAGGTCACAAGCTTTTTTGAGACAGTGCCAGACAGAAGCCTAACCATGCTCTAGGTCACACCACTCCAGAGCTGCCCCCAGAGGCCCTCCTCTGGCTGGGGACAGGGAGGAGAAAGGGATGAAGGGGAGAACTGGGGGGCATGAGCAAAAGGCTGGATGGGGAAGAGATAGATGTGGGCCCGAAGTCTAACCCTCTCCTCTTGCTCTGGGCTTTGTGAAAACTGCTGGCACTGATTTGGCTGCCTAGGGGGGCCACAGGGTCCCCTTAGTCTCAGGATCCCTGGGCTGAGGCTGCCCAGTCACTGGTTTTCACATGTGCTTCCTAGAGCCTGGGTCCTCCCAGTCTTCTCCACTAAGGGGCAGCATCACCCAAGCATTCCAGCATCCTTACTGCAGCTTGGCTGGGAAAGTTGGCCGTGTTGGAAGGGGCTGCTCTGGGCCCTGCCTTCCCTCTGGGACAGCACCAGTCTGCTCCTTTGGGGATGCATGAATATCCTGCTGCATCTCTGCAACAGCTGAGAGGTAGAGGTGGGGCAGGGTGGGGCTATGCAGAAAGCTGGGTGCCACTGGCTGTGGCCAGGCCCTTGGAGGACCGGAGAACCAGCTCAGGCAGCTTCCAGCTCAGTCCTCCTCCAGAGCTCCAGGGGCTACTCCTGCCAGTTGCAAACGCTGAGTTAATTTTGGTGACACAGTTGTTATTTCTCAGCTGATTTGATGCTCTGTGGAGCAGACAGGCTCCTTGATGAGTTATCTCCCTTCCAAATTCCCTGTCTGATTGCCTTTCTCTGGAGGTCAGGGACAAGGGCAAACCCCAGTGTCACTGACTGAAGCTGGTGGATGGGAGAGTGACAGTTAGAGGTGCAGGTGAGGGACAGGGGCTTTTTTGCCAGGCACAGGGAGATCATCCACAGCCTGGAGTTGCCCAGAAATCTTGGGGGCAGTGTTCCTCTCGGGCCTGCTGGGTCAGAAAGGAGTGCCCGGCTGAAGGGCTGATGGCTGCAGGAACAAGCAGGCAGGAGGGCAGGGCACGTGCTAGGCAGAGCAGGCTATGGCTGACGTGGCACCCCAAGTCAGGCCTCAGGAGAGCTGAGCAAAGGACTTGGTGGAGGAGGGTTGCGTAGGCAGCTGGGAAAAGAAGGGACGGGTCCATACCATTGGACAGCCCTACAGCTCTTACTCAGAGCCTCTTGCCCACCTGCTGCTGGGCAGGGAAATATTTTTTAAAGGCTCAGGGAAGACCTCATAGCCTGGCTGCACTAGAGAGGGCTGCACACAGGATGGGCAGAGGCCCTTTCACCATACGGCCTGCTGAGGGGACAGTTCCCTTTCCAGGGGTGGGAGTGGTGGCTGCAGCTTCCCTGGCCTTGGCAGGGACACCAATGGTGTGCAAAGGCTGGCTGGTGTGCCACGTGGCGGGGGCGGTCTGGGCATACATCTTTAGGCTCCAGGTACCGCAAAAGGGTGGAAGAGGTGGACTGGAGGTCAGTGGGTGAGAAGTCCTTGGCGCTGTCAGATGGCCAGGGAGGGAAGCCCTGCCCTGCACAGCTACAGCGTCTGCAGCTTTGCTTAGAACTCCCCAGGGACTTGGCAAAGTGCGGAGTCCAGCCCAGCTCTGTGCTGCTATAGGGACCTGTATGAAGGATGACATCCCCCACCCCCACCTTCTGTAGTCATCTTCTGGTTTATCTTCCTGGCTCACCCAGGACCAGAAACGGGACCTCCATTTTTGTTTGAGTGCATAGATGCCTAAGGCCACAGGACCACAAGATGAGCTAAAATCAGGAGGACAATCCTAGCAGATGCTCTGGTCAATAAGATCGTGGTTTTCAGATGGTTTTAGAGCTACAGACCCTGTTCTAGAAATAGACTCTTATGCGGATGCCCGAAACATGAAACAGATAAAGATGGAGCTGCTGTGTTTAAGGAGCAGAACTCCAGACCCTGGTCCCCACCCAGTTTCCCTCAGCTGCCCTGGGCTGCCTGCTGCCTGCTGCCTTGCTCTCAGCACCTCCTGCCTGGACATCGAGACCTATATGTGAATTTGCCTTTTACGTTTTTCCTACTGGTAGAAACAGACATTTCACTAGCAGGGAGAGCAGGAGCTATTTGCAGAGTCGCTGACTTGCAAGGCCCCATTTTCACTCTGCAACTCAGAGGCCGACAAAGACAGATGAGGCCAATTGGGGGGATTTGCACCACTTTACAAGATCCTCCTTCTGCCCTGCAGTGGATTAGCACGTGGTGGGCCTAGAGCAGCTGCTGACCACATCTGGCTCCAGCTCCAAAGTGGCCTGGGCAGCTAGATGCAGACCCTGGAAGCGGATCTAGACTACCGGCACCCTGGGAGAGAGAAAAGAAGCAGAAGAGCTCCCTCCAATGTAAATGGGTACAGGAATCAGAATAGCTGGAAAGTCCCTTATAAAAAGGACCAGTCCTCTAGGTGGGTTCAGGGAACGTTGCAGAACCACCCAGAACCTTCCCCATATCTTACACTGGTGAGACCCCACCTCCATCCCCTGCACACACACAACCCTCTAGACTCGGATCATGCTACACCAGAGGTAAGTAAGGCAGGCGTTAGGACTCATAATGGGAGTCCTCTGCATTGTCCTGTTTTTTGTTTTGTTTTGTTTTTTAAGACAACAGTCTTACTTTGTCACCCTTGGTAGAGTGCTATGGTGTCATAGCTCACAGCAACCTCAAACTCTTAGGCTCAAGTGATCCTCTTGCCTCAGCCTCCCAAGTAGCTGGGACTACAGGTGCCCACCACAATTCCCAGATAGTTTCTAGAGACAGGATCACACTCTGCTCAGGCTGGTCTCAAACTCCTAAGCTCAGGCAATCCACCCACCTCGGCCTCCCAGAGTGCTAGGATTATAGGCATGAACCACCATGCCAGGCCTTTTTTAAAAGAAGTAGAGATAGTGGCTTGGCGCCTGTAGCTCAACGGGCTAAGGCACCAGCCACGTACACCTGAGCTGGCGGGTTCGAATCCAGCCCGGGCCCACCAAACAACAATGACGGCTACAACCAAAAAATGGCCAGGCGTTGTGGCGGGCGCCTGTAGTCCCAGCTACTTGGGAGGTGGAGGCAGGAGACTCGCTTGAGCCCAGGAATTGGAGGTTGCTGTGAGCTGTGATGCCATAGCACTCTATCCAGGGTGACAACTTGAGGCTCTGTCTCAAAAAAAAAAAAAAAAATTTCAAAGTTTATTGAAAATGCAATTGACTGTTTACTCATATTATGATGGTCTCTTTTTAAATAGATACCTGTTTTTTGGGAAGGATGTGTTCGATGCTTGCATACACAACTTGACCAATCAGAA
>CAUYRH010039132.1:0-17701 GCA_963574655.1 Perodicticus potto
TTCATATGAAAGTGTGAGTGATTGTAAATTGGTTTCATAATAGTACTGAGTACATTGGATACTTTTTCTTCCATTCTTGACATACTTTAATAAGTAGGATATGTTCCAGCTACATCCATGTAAACATAAAGAGGTAAAGTCTCCATCTCTTGTTAAGGCTGAATAGTATTCCATGGTATACATATACCACAACTTATTAATCCATTCATGGGTCAATGGGCACTTGGACTTCTTCATGACTTGGCTATTAGGAATTGAGCTGCAATGAACAATATGGTGCAAATATCTTTGTTATAAAGTGATTTTTGGTCTTTTGGATATACACCTAGTAGAGGAATTGCAGGATCAAATGGCAGGTCTACTTTTAGATCCCTGAGTATTCTTCATACTTCTTTCCAAAAGGGACGTATTAGCTTGCACTCCCACCAGCAGTGCAGAAGTGTTCCCTTTTCTCTACATGCACATCAACATCTGTGGTTTTAGGATTGTGTTATGTGAGCCACTCTTACAGGAGTTAGATGATATCTCAAAGTGGTTTTGATTTGCATTTCTATGATGATTAAAGATGATGAGAATTTTTTCATTTTTCTATAGGCCATGCACCTATCATCTTCAGAGAAGCTTCTGTTCAAGTCCCTTGCCCACAATGAAATGGGATCACTTGTTCTTTTCTTATTAATAAGTTTGAGTTCTCTGTGTATTCTTGTTGTCAAACCTTTGTCAGAAGCATAACTTGCAAATATCCTCTCCCATTCTGAGGGCTGTCTGCTTGCTTTACTTACTGTGTTCTTGGCTGTGCAGAAGATTTTTAGTTTGATCAGATCCCAGTAATGTATTTTTGGTGTTGTTTCAATTGCCCAGAGGGTCCTCCTCATAAAGTATTCTCCCAGGCCAACCTCTTCAAGTGTTTCTCCTGCACTCTGCTTAAGATGTCCCATTAATTTATTGACTTCCTCTCTTTCTGTTCTCTTGAGGATGGCTTGCAATGCTATAAATTTCCCTTTTAGGACTGCCTTTGAAGTATCCCACAGGTTCTGATAATTTGTGTCTTCATTATTGTTTTGTTCCAAAAATTTGGCAATTTCCTTCTTAATTTCATCTATAACCCGGTTATCATTCAGCATAAGGTTATTTAGTTTCCATGTCTTTGTATGAGTAGGCAGATTCCTGTTATTGGTGAGTTCAACTTTTATTGTGTGATGATCTGAGAAAATACAAGGAATAATTTCTATACTTTTAAATTTGTTGAGGTTAGGCTTGTGACCTAAGATGTGATCAATTTTGGAGGATGTTCCATGGGCTGATGAGAAGAATGTGTATTCAGTTTTGTCAGGATGAAATGTTCTATAGATGTTTGTTAAATTCAATTGTTGTATGGTGAAGTTTAAGTCTAAAATTTCTTTGCTTAGTTTCTTCTTGGAGGATCTATGCAACATTGCCAAAAGGGTGTTAAAATCTTCAACTATTATGGTGCTGGAAGATATTAAATTGCTCATGTCTGTTAGGGTCTCCCTTATAAATTGAGGAGCATTCTGGGTGGGTGTATAAATGTTAGTAATTGACATCTCATCATCTTGGGTGTTTCCCTTAACAAATATGAAGTGACCATCCTTGTCTTTCCTTACTTTTGTTGATTTAAAGCCTAGTGTATCTGCAAATAAAATTGCCACCCCTGCTTTTTCCTGATTTCCGTTTGCCTGGATTACAGATGCCTATCCCTTCACCCCGAGTCTATATTTATCATTTAAGATAAGATGAGAGTTTTGTATGCAGCAGATATCTGGCCTGAGTTTTTGTATCCAGTTAGTCAATCTGTGCCTCTTAGGAGGACATTTGAAGCCATTCACAATAATTGAAAGTATTGATAAGCCTGGTAGTATTTTGGGTCAAGTTTTTTGAAAATCCAGTGGACATTTTGAATCTTTTCACCACTGAGGAAATTAGGTTTTGGTCAAGAAATTCAGAGTGAGTTTACTTTGGTGGTAGACCATTGTGCTGGTCATTATGGAGGATGTGCCTGAGGATATCCTGGAGAGCTGGTTTGGTTATGGCAAATTTCTTCAATGTGTGTATATCATTAAAATATTTAACTTCTCCATCATAAATGATATTCGATTTAGCTGGATACAGAATCCTGGGCTGAAAGTTGTTTTGTTTTAGGAGTTTGAAGGTTGATGACCATCCGCTTCTGGCTTGAAAAGTTTCAGCAGAAACATTTGTAGTCATTCTAATATTCTTCCCCTTGCAGGTTATGATTTTTTTATGTCTTGTTGCTTACAGGATTTTCTCCTTCATATTAACTTTGGCGGTGTTAATTACAATGTGTCTAGAAGATGCTTTACTTGGGTTGAGTCGTGCTGGAGTTCTGAAACTGTCTTCTATCGGAATTTCAGTATCTCTTGCCATGCTTGGGAAGTTCTTCTCAATTATCTCTTGGAGTAGAGTATCTGTGCCTTTTCGACCATCCTCTTCTCCTTCAGTGATTCCTATGAAGCGAATGTTTGCTCCTTTAGAATGGTCCCTCAATTCTCTCAGGGAATGATCTGTTTTTGGTCTCCATTTCTCTTCCTCTTTGAGCATTTCAGAACATTCAAAACCTTTGTCTTCAATGTCAGAGATCCTTTCTTCTGCCTGCTCCATTCTGTTCTTGAGGGATTCAACTCTATTTCTCAGATGTTTGAGGGCTGCAAGTTCTTGTCTCCATGTGGCAAAATCTTTGGTGATTTTTGTCTTTGAATTCATTGAATTCTTGAGATAACTTTTGAATTGCCCCTTGAATTTCTAATTCCATCTTTACCTCCATTCTGTTAATGTTATTTGCAATCCAATTCTGAACTCGATTTCTGACATCTCAGCAATTTGTTTATGAATGGGATCTTCTGTTGTGTCTCCTTTTTCATTCCTTAAGGAGTTGATCTACTCTGATTATTCATGTTGCCAGATTTCTTCCGCTGATTCCGTCCCATGATTATTTTTCACCATTTGGCTAGAGAAGCAGGCAAGGTGAAATTGAATTGAGGGCTCCTGGAGTTGTAATTAACCAGCCCTTTACAAAAGAACTGAGACTGGTGGTTGCAGTTTTTCCCTTAGAGGTTTACAATGGTCCCATTCAGAACTGCAGCCTGAAAGTCTGGGGGACCTGCTTGGTGTGATGGGGCTAGATGGCACTGACCAGTATTCAACTAGTCTCTGCCCAATCCTAGTGAATCAATGGCTTTGGGCTGAAATCTCGGCTGTGGAGATATATAAGCAATTGACACACTCTGCCTCCCCACAGGCAGCAACTGGAAGGGGAGAATCTCACACTCCCACAACAACACAACCAGGGCACAACCTTCGTGGGTCCCTGGGTGATTGGCCCATGTCCAGAGTTCTGAACCAATTGTCCTGGTCAACACAAACACCAATCAGGTGGAAGAGTTCAAAAGGTCTTCAGCATCTAGGCATCAGGGGTTCACTGCCAGCTCAATTTGACTCCAGTGGGAGGGAGAGTGGAACCACAGTGGTGGTGGCACTGCCATAGTAGAGCTGTACATCTGAGGTACTGCTGTGTGCAGGTCGCAGGAGCCGGCAGGCAGCTGGAGAGCATTGCCACCGGCTGCAAGGGTCACAGGAGCTGGATGGGAATCACTGGTTATGGGGTCACAGGAGCTGGGTGGGAATCACTGGTTATGGGCTGCAGGTCTCAGGAGCCAGAGGGTAGAGTCCCAGCCATGGGCTTCACGGGTCACAGGAGCGGGGTGGGAATCACTGGCCACAGGCAGCAGGTCACAGCAGCTGGGCAGAAGTCACCAACCACGGGCCACAGGTCACAGAGGCTGTGTGGGGTTTGCCAGCCTGCTGTGAGTTGCAG
The DNA here is from genome assembly GCA_963574655.1 of Perodicticus potto. NCBI lineage: Eukaryota > Metazoa > Chordata > Mammalia > Primates > Lorisidae > Perodicticus > Perodicticus potto. Next base: position 3,854 of record CAUYRH010039132.1, read on the forward strand.
GACCTGATTAGGAGTTGCCAGCTGTGAGCTGCATGAGCTGCACAGGTCACAGGATCCAGGTGGGAGTTACCGCTGCTGCCACCTGCCACAAGAGCCTGGGAAGGAGCTGAGCTGCCCACCGCTGGCTGCCAAGCTGGGGAGCCAGTGAGCCATGGGCCTTGGTGGTTGATAGTGGGGGACCCAAGCTACGCTCTTTCCAACATGAGGCAAGTCTTTCTTCCCTTGTGACTCCTCATCTCCATTAAAGTTATAGTTTCAGTGCAGCTGTCCCACAGCAAAATTCTGCCAAATGCTCTGGATTTTGCAGGGGGTAGTCTTCCAGACCACCAGGAGAGAGGGGAGGGGTGGATTGGGAATTCAGGAAGGTAGGGAGAATATTAGATCAACTTTTGGCGCAGGCAAGAGACTGCTTGGGCTTGTAGCAATGTCTCCTTGGAGGGAGTCCTGGCCCTCAGTTGTTCTCCCTACTTTGGTGAAACAAAAGGTCCTCTCTTCTCTACTCACCTCAAGCTGCTCTCCGGGTGGGAGGAAGGGGAAAGATTCCTGTTCTCTTTGGGATGGGTTTTGTACCTGAAACTCATTTCCTTGGAGTCCCAGGTTGTCGCAGCAGGGGTGATGGGAACTATTCATCCTCTCTCCGGGTAGCTACTGAATTTCTGCTTTATTGGGTTATTCTTGGCCTTTATTTCTCCCTCTGGACAGAAGCCTCTGCTGAAAGCTGGCTTCAGTTGGCCATCTTGCCTCCCTCCCTCAAAGTGAGTCTTGTGTAAGCAACAGATACTTGACCTGAATATTTGTATCCAGTCAGCTAACCTGTGCCTCTTTAGAGGAGACTTTAAGCCATTCACATCAATTGAGAGAATTGATAGTTATGGTAGTGTTTTGGCCATCATGTTTTTCAAAGGTTTAGTGCATAATTTCAATCCTTTCACCATTGTGGAATTTAGATTTTGTTTGGTAAATTCTGGGTGAGTGTACTTTTGTGGTTAGACTATTATGATGGTCATTGTGGGAAAAGGGTCTGAGTATTTCCTGGAGAACTAGTCTAGTTAAATTTCCTCAGCTTGTGGATGTCAGTAAAGTATTTTATTTCTCCATCACAAGTAAAACTCAGTTTAGCTGGATACAGAATCCTAGGCTAAAAGTTGTTTTCTTTTAGCAGGTTGAAGTTTGATGACCATCATCTTCTGGCTTGAAAAGTTTTGGCTGAAAGATTGGCAATCATCCTAATATTTCTCCCTTTGTAGATAATGATTTTCTTACATCTGGCTGCTTGCAGTATTTTCTTCTTTTAATTAACTTTAGGAAAGTTAATTACAATGTGTCTAGAAGATGTTTTATTTGGATTGAGTTGTGCTGGGGTTCTGAAACTATCTACTGTCTGAATTTCTTTATCTCTTACAATGCTTGGGAAATTCTCCTCCATAATATCTTGGGGTAGAGCATTTGTGCCTTTTGGACCATCCTTTCCCCCTTCAGGAATCCTTATAATTCAGATGTTTAATCTTTTTCAATGATCCCACAGCTCTCTCAGGGAATGTTCTCAGGGAATTGTTTTCCATTTTTCTGCCTCTTTGAATGCTTGGGATTGTTCAAAAGACTTGTCTTCAATTTTTGAGATCCTTTCTTCTGCCTACTCAACTTTATTACTGAGGGACTCTACTGTATTTTGAAGCTCCTCAAATAACTTTTTCACTTCTTTGAACTCTGTTATATTTTTTCTCATTGAGTCTGTATCATTGGTGACTTTGTCCTTAAATTCATTAATTTCTTGAGACAAATTTTGAGCAACTCTTTGGATTTCTATTTCCATCATTTCCTCCATTCTATTCATCTTATTTGCCATCCATATTCTGAATTCTATTTCTGACAATTCAGCCATTTGTCTATGAATGGCATCTTCTGTTGTATCTCCTTTGTCATTCCTTGGGGGAGTTGATCTACTCTGATTACTCATGAGTAATTAATAACTCATTAACTCAGTAACTCATTAACTCATGTTGCCAGAGTTTTTCTGTTGGTTCTGCCCCATGAGTATTTTCTGTAATTTGGCAAATAAAACTGATAGTGTGAGATTGGATTGTGGGCTCCAGGAACTAGCTAACCAGCCCTTTACCGATGAGCTGAGGCTTGTGATCGTGGCTTTTCCCTTAAAGCTTTACATAGGCCCTTTTCAGAGCTTTAATCAGAGACTCTGAGAACCTGCTTGGTGAGATAACTCAAGCTGGCTCTGTCTTGAAGTCAGCCAGCCTCTACCCAATCCTAGTGAGTCATGGTATTAGGCTGAAATCTCAGCTAGGGAGAGATGCAAGCAACTGCGGTGCCCCATCCGTCACCAACAACAGCTGGAGAAGGAGAATCAGTCCCTTCTTGCTACAAAACAACTGCTGTTCAACTTTGGAGGGTCCCCTTGTGGACAGCCCAGGTTGAGAGCTCTAATCAGATTTTCCTGGGTAGTACAATCACTGCTCACCAGGGAGAGTTTAGAGGGTCTCCAGTGGCTAGATAGTAGGAATCCACAGGCAGTCTGTCCTGTAAACCTGAGGGGCTTGAGCCTGGTCCCCTCTGGTGAGAAAGGGGTTCAGGAAAGTTCACCTGCCAAAGTGAGAACAGAGGCCTCATCTGTGCCTCTATCTGCCATGCACTGACTCCAGCAAACCCAAGGGGCTAAGAGCCTGGTCCCCTCTGGTGAGGAAAGGGGTCAGGAAAGTGCACCCTCCAAAGTCTGAACAGGAGTGCCTGTGCCTATGTCTACTGCACACTGTCACCAAGGGTTCCTCTCTCTAATGCATCCCTCTCTCCCTCACACCCCACTGCTTCCACATGAGTCACTATTTTTGTGCTGCTGTCCAGTGGTCCACACAATGCCCAGGCCTCTCAGGAAATTGCCAAACACACTGGGCTCTGCAGGGGGTAGACCTTCAGACAACTATGTGGTGGGGGAAGGGTGGATTAGGTGTCCAGAACCATGGAGAAAATAATTGTTCAATTTTATGTTGGGCAGGATGATGCCTAAGTTCATAAGATGGACCTCCCTGAAAAAGGAGGCTTGATGTTTAGCAGCTCTCTCCCATGGGGTAAAATGAGAGGTCTTTTGTTCCTTGCTTACTTGTAGAGGGCTCACAGCAAGCCTCCCACCTGAGGGAGGGGTCCCTCATCCTCTTGGTTCTGGGTTTTGTGCCTGGAATTTGTTTTCTTGGATCCTCTTTCTTGGAATCGCAGCTTGCCTCAGCAGAGATGATGTGCACTTGTTTATCTCTAGCTATACTCAGTGCCCCACCTTTGGCTTCACTGGGTCCACTTCTGTCCAGTATCTCTCCCTCTGGACAGAAGCCTCTGATGAAAGCTGCCTCGTCAGCCATCTTCCTTCCCTCCCCATATATACAATATATACAAATTAGAGTGATAAAATTCCCATTCATTAAACACTTTTTTTTTGGACACAGAGTGGTTCTGTTGCCCTGGTTAGAGTGCAATGGAATCATCATATCTCAATGCAGCCTTAAACTCCTGGGCTCAAGCAATCCTTCTGCCTCAGCCTCCTAAGTGCCTGGAACTACAGGTGCCTGACACCACATGCAGCTCTTTTGTCTAGTTTTAGTAAAGATGATGTCTCACTCTTGCTCAGACTGATCTCAAATTCCTGACCTCAGGTAATCCTTCCAACTTGGCCTCCCAGAGCGCTAGAATTACAGGCATGAGCCACCATGCCTGGCCTCTTAAATAAATATTTTAAGAAGAATTATTCAAACTAAACAAAGTTTGATTCTAGTTCACTGCTATGACACCATTTCTCAGCATCATTATTCTTGGAGACCACAGTTAGCATAGAGTATAATTATTTATTAATGAGAATTATAAAATTATTTCTTATTCCTCTATTCCCTTTACTTTCTTTCCCTCCTCACCGTCATGTCATCATCCTCATCAATGTTATATATTGCTGACTTCAAGAATCATTTAGATTAATACTTTTCTGAAGTTTGAGTTCTCCTTACGTCATTCCCATCTAACAATTGAATATCTCATCCTATAAAGGAGGACTCCCTACTGTGACATCAATTCCATTTGAGGGCTGCTCTGACAATGAGAAAGTATAACTTATAACATAATTAAGATTATCCTTGTGTGGGTTTCACCTACTATTCCTTGTATTACCCTGTGGCCTCACAGAATAGGCTATTCTCAAAGTGGATTTGCTGAGTAAATCAAGTAATCAAGTATACCTCAGATGGAGTATGGTGTTTCTTAAGTAAATATGATGAACAAAAGAAGCCTTCATGATTTTGCACTACCAGCAGATGAGAAGAAGAAAGAAAAGGAGGAGAGGAGAGGAAAGGAGGAGAGAGCAAAGAAGAAGAGTTTAAAAGGCTTTGATATAGGCTATTTTGAAATAAACGCAATGCTATTCTTTTAAGAAAACTCAGCAAACAAGTGGCTAAAAATAGAAGCCCACAATGGTCAGCTACATCAATTAAATCTATTATCTTCAGCTAGTTAAAAAAAATTTTTTAAATTGCATTTTAAAATTGCACATATGTGAATTTACCATGTATATGACATTTTGAAGACTATATGCATTGCAAAATGATTAAATGTAGCTAATTAACAAAAGCATTATCTCACATAGTTATAATTTTTGCGGTGAGAGTACTTTATATCCACTTTCTTAGCATTCATCAAGAAAAAAATGTATTAACAATGATCACTATGTTGTACAATATCTCTTGAACTTATTCCTCGTATGTAAGTGAAATTTTATATCCTTTGACCAACATTTCTCCAACAATCTCCTTGCCACAAGCCCAGCCTCTATTCTACTCTCCACTTTTATGAGATCAAGTTTTTTAGATTCCGCATATGTGTAACATCACATGTACATACAATACCACCATAAGTTTGCTTAAAAAATGTTTTTAAGAGGTGGGTATTTTTCTGTACCCATTAATGGGCTTAGCAAACATTTTTTCATAGATATTAACACATAGAACCACTGGTGAATTCTAGAATTGAATTCTGAATTAATGAAGTCCGATGTTTCACAGAAGTCAGAAGATATTTTTCTGCTGTCTTCCTAATTTATATTAATTATTCAAATAATCTGATTTCAGGCTGGGTGTAGTGACTCACACCTGTAATCCTAGCACTCTGGGAGGCTGAGGTAGGTGAATTGCTTGAGCTCAGGAATTTGAGACCAGCCTGAGCAAAAATGAGATCTCATATCTACTAAAACTGGAAGAGACAGTGATGGTGTACACCTGTAGTCCCAGCTATTTGAGAGACTGAAATGGGAGGATGGCATGAGCCCCAGAGTTTGAGGTTGCTGTAAGTTGTGACATCACAGCACTCTACCCTAGGCAACACAGTGAGACTCTGTCTCAAAAAAAAAAAAAAAAAGGAACTCTATTTTAATTATGTTGCCTTGATTTTATAAAATAAGTTTTTTTTATTAAATCATAAACATATAGATCATGTATACATTAATGCATTTATGGGGTATAATGTGCTGATTTCATATAGAATTAGGAATGCTTACATCACACTAGTTAATATATGCCTCATCTCAGTTACTTAATTATTGTGTTAAGACATTTATACTCTATACTAACAGATCCAACATGTACCCTTGAATTATGCACCATAGGTATGATCCCACCCTTCACCCTCCCTCGATCTAACCTTCCCCTCCCATCCCCCCTTCTCCCTCCTTCATCTTGGGCCACAGTTGTGATCTATTCTTCATATGAAAGTGTGAGTGACTGTAAATTGGTTTAATAATAGGACTGAGTACATTGGATATTTTTTCTTCCATTCTAGAGATACTTTACTAAGTAGGATATGTTCCAGCTCCATCCATGTAAACGTAAAAGATGTAAAGTCTTCATCTTTTTTTCCTGAAAAATGTGGAACACTTCATGCATTTGTGCGACATCCTTGCTGAGGGGCCATGCTAATCTTCTCTGTATCATTCCAATTTTAGTATATGTGCTGCCGAAGTGAGCACTGTTGTCTCAATTTTTAAACTATTGTGTTATATTCGCATTATAGTAACAGTACGTAGTACAGAGCTAAGTACAGTACATACTAAGTATTCAATAAATGCTGTCAAATGTAGTTGAGTTGAATTAAATCAGGTAATAGAAAAATTTTTATATGGACTAGTTAGCCTTGTTAATTGAAGAATCCTATTATTTCAAGGTTGGAATTATGCTTTAAATTTTTCTGGACACCACACACAGGCTTAAATAAAATATAGACACAAGATTGTAATATTTTACAGAATATTACCATTGCAACAAGAAATAAGTCATGTAAAAAAGTGGATAAAATTAGCATTAAGCCTTGAAAACTGGACACAAATTAAGAAGTTAATCTGCTAAATGTCAGATAAGTGGTACATAGCTTAAATTCTCTAAGCATTCAATTTCTTCATCTACAAAATCAAGTAGATTATTTTAATTGAAATTAAAATTATTATAATTTTAATTATTGAAATTATTTTAATTTAGCAATAGAGAGCCACTTTGATAAACTAGGTGATATTATTGGGAACAGTTGTATAATATTAAACAAATTATAAAAAGTTACCAATATGTGCATTTGCATATTATTTTGTATAATTAAATTAGAAAAGTGCATTAAAAAGTTCTGGAAAAACCTACAATATATCAGAGTGGGTATAAAAAGAGAGTGGATGTCTTTGGTCAGGTGGGATGCTTGCACTTCCCCTCCATTAAACAAATATTTAATGTGCTTTTTACAGTGTGGCTCTTTGGACATTAATATTCCAACTTTCCATATTAAAAACAACTGAAAGGAGGATAATTACTGAAAGTTGATTAAAAATGAAAAAAAAAAAAAACCCCAATGTACTTATTCCCCTGACTTCTGCCAAATTCTAAAGAAACAGACCAAAATGATTAAAGGACTATATATTCACCAAAGTTTACTACAAACAAGATGCCAAATACTGAAGATATCCATTTATTTTTATAATAAATCATTACTAAAACTAAATCATAATGTTAACCAGCTTACTTTTACTTATACTAATTGTGTGAAAACTATTTGTAGCCAAAGCATGTAAAGGTATTGCCAAAAGTTGCTTAGTGTTTTGACTTAAAGTTCAGAAATCAGATCAGAAATGATTTTACTTAGACCGCTTGGAAAAGATGGTTATAGTAACTGCAAGGAGTGTAAGAGCCTCCTTAGGGTTGATATCTGGGGTCATTCGAATCAGAGACATAACGCAAACACATGAAGACAATTTCATTGTCTACATGAAATGTTGCATAGGCTCTTTTCCTGATCAAATATGTATTATGAAAAATCTTCTCTCTTCACTGGTAAAAAGAATGGACCTCACATAAGTGAAACTCTATATTTCACTACTAGAATCCTTGATGAGCCTTTGGATGAGGGCTGTTTTTACCAGAAGACCTATGTACTCAATGACATTGAATGTGGGCTGTTTTAAAAACTGTCATATTAGCTTGCTTGGTAATTTTGTTAAGAAATTTATTTTTTTTATAATAATTTTATTAAATCATAATTGTGTACATTGGTGCAATCATAGGGCAGAATGTGCTTCATATACAATCAGAAACATTATGATCGTACTGTAAGAGATAGCCTTCATAGCATTTTCTCAATCACTATATAGAGACATTGATACTCTACATTTAATAAGTTTCATCAGTACCCTACCTCTTTTGTGTTTACATGGATGGAGCTGGAACATATTCTTCTTAGCAAAGTATCTCAAGAATGGAAGAAAAAGTATCCAATGTACTCAGCCCTAATATAGAGCTAATTTATAGCTTTCATATGAAGGCTAAAATCCTTTATAAATTTTTTAAGAGCCTTGCTTTTGCTGCCTCCATTTCTCCAACTTCAAGTAACTTTCCTAAGTTCTTATAATCTTTCCCCTTCAATTTACCACTGAATAAATTACTCAAGCATACAGATAATCTCCATGTTATAAAATGCAATGGACACTTTTCTCATCGTCCATAACTTTTTCTTTTTTTGAGACAGTCACACACTGTTGCCTGGGGTAGAGTGCATTGGCATCATTACAGCTCATAGCAACTTCAAATACCTGGTCTCAAATGATCCTCCTGCCTCAGCCTTCTGAGTAGCTGGGAGTATAGGTGTGTGATACTCAGCTGATATTTTAATTTATTTTTTTTCGTAGAGATGATGGGGGGAGGGTCTTGCTCTTGCTTAGGCTTGTCTAGAACTTCTGGCCTCAAACCATCCTCCCGTCTTGACTTCCCAAAATAACAGGAATGGGCCACCACACCTGGAACCATGAGTTCTCAGTGGCATCTGTCAAGTCGATCATTTTCCTCTTTCTTGATACATGCTTCTATTTTTCAGTCTCCAGGCCCCTTTCTCTACTTTATTCCTTTGTAATAATCATCTAGTCCCATGACTATGAAAACTGATGACTCTAAGGTATTTTTTTTCCATCTGTAACCTTGTCCCCCTCACCCCCACTGTTCTAGGCTCAAGTAATAAAATGCATTTTTAATAATTCCACTTGGATGTCTCTCAAGTAACAAATTTAATATGTCCAAAACAAAAATTTTGATTTTTCCCTAAAACCTACTCTTACCCTCAAACAGTATCACCATTAGCTGCCAAAGTCAGAGATCTGTGAATCATTCTTGATTTTTCTGTTTCTCTTATTGTCTATATTCTATCTTGGATCATTTTCTCTTACTTGTACTTCCCTAACATAAATTAAAATCTACCCATCCTTCTCTATCTCTGCTGCCACCTCATCCAGACCAATATCACCTTGGGAGGTAAAGTAACAGTCATTGGAAGACATGTTTGCTCATTTCTGCTCCCCAGATTAATGTCGCAGAACTCCCAGCTCTGTGGTGTCATGCAGCAATCTGGAAAGGTACTCTGAGGACAAAACAGGTTCGAATACATGGCTCCTCCTGTCTTTTGCCTGAGTCACTATATTCCTTAAAAGATAAAAGACCCTAGTCCTTGCCTTCTCCTGTGGTGCCTCTGTAATCTATAACCAGGTGTTTTCTTACACTCAAACCTTGATGTGATTCTGCTTGAATGTAACTTCTGAGCAAGTCTGATGTGATTCTGCACATACTAACCCCCTACCACCTGCAGGCACTTATAAGCAATGAGTTGAAATGTAGGTTTGGAGCAGGCTGACAGAATCTCTCTGAGGCACTTCTCCTCTGTCTAGAGTCCTCAGTAAGACTTCTGAATAAAACTAACTTCAATTCTTTAAAAGCTTGATTTTGTCCTCCTTAGTTGACAACCTTGTGCCTGGTGAACTCTCATCAAGTCCTAATTAGTATCCCTCATTTCTATCATCCCCTTTCTAACATTTCTAGTAGCCAGAATGATCTTTTATATGCAAACCATTAGTCCACGGCTTCCCGTTCTTCTTCAAAATTTAGTCTTGCCTACAAGTTTCTGCATCACTTCTAACTTCTACACTACCACTTTTCAACTCTATTGCTCATGCAGTATCATGATTCAGCCCCAGGCAAGCCCTTTCTCAATCTTTTAAGTGTGCAAATTTTCTCCAGTCTTAGGGTCTTCACACATGCTGCAATGTTTGTTCATGACATTTTTGTTTGCTATTCCTTCAGGTCATCGAATAGTCTTTCCTAATCAATCTACGCTCCCATTCCCATTCTCTGCCACTGCCTTTGATAACTACCAGCTTGTTTTCTGGTTTGTCTGTCTTTTCTATAAGGCCTTTAAAATAGGTTCCTACTGTTATAATATGTCCTACTCAAGATATTTTGATTTTTGCAGTCTGGAGGCTGGAGTTACGGCCAGGCATCAATATTTTTAATAGCTCTCTGGGTGATTTTGACTGGCAGCCACGACTGAGGACAACTGTTCTGGACCATTGGTCCGCAAGTGTGGTTCCTAGTCACCATCAGCAGCAGCAGCAGCAGCAGCATCTGTGAATGTGTTAGAAACATAAATTATCTGGCCCCACCTCAGGCCTTAGAGAGTTAAAATCTCTCTCCATGATTCTGAGGCATGCTAAAGTTTAAAAATTGCTACTCTAAATTCCACGAGGGTTATTTTTTGTTATCTTGATATTATGCATCATCTTTGACCTGGTAGCATGCTACATACCTGAATCAACAAATGAATACTCAACAATAACTATAACCAATAAATAGGATAGATTATGTAAATGATACAACAAATGAATGGCTTTTTTTTACAGAACCAAAAGCAGGTGATCTGATTTCAGTGTACTTCTTTGTACTAAGGCCTAAGGATAAATTTATTCCACTAGCCCTGAGAAGGTATGTCACAGCAGAGGCAGAAGGGTCAAGAATAGTGTGATTTCCTGAGCTGTAGCCCCACCAGTTCTCTTTCTCAGCCTCATTTATACTGCTCCTACCCTACAGCATCAAGTATTTTGACAAGTGTGCTATTTTCACTTCTATGACTTCCACCTCTAATTCAAAGGTGGCAGAACAGAGAGCACATGTATTAGATTTTATTAGTAACAGATTAGCTCATATTTATTTTCCTTTAATTTTCCAGTGAGTGGGTCAGTAATGACTTGCCCAACCAAATTAAGGTATACCTGACTTTTCTTGGATGAGCTTCCGTATATTGCATATGAAAACTCTTCTGTTAGAAGTTCAGTGTCACTTCTAACATTATCGGCATCTCCTCTCCCAGCACCATCTAGAAATCTCACCATTTTCAGAGTGAAAAGTACAGCCTTTTCCATTCTTATGGAATTCTTACATTTTATCAGGTTAAAACTGCTCAGGCACTGGAAGACCTCTCCTGATCGGCTTGCTAGAGAAAACAGAAAAGATTATCTACTCTATTCTAGTGTGAAGTTGACATATAAGCTAGAGAGAAACCATGATATTGGTTCAAGCTGCTCAGAAGTGAATGATGCTTCCCCTTGAATAGTGTCTCTCACAAATAAGGCAAAAGCTGCTCCTGGGGGTGGATGCTAATTCTGTAGCTCAGACTGTTTTCTGGCATTATTCTCTATAATGAATCATTCTCCTAGACCCCAGAGAGAAATAATGCTACAGCTCTATATTGGCTGAAATGGTTGTGCCTGCAAGCTCCTCCCCTGCTAGGGATGCCTTGGAGAGCTTTCCTTCCAGATTGCAGGGGCCTACTTGCTGCACATTTCAATAGATTTCCTGTAGGGGCAGCAGCAGCAGCAGCAGCTTTGAAGGACACAGCAAGGAGTTGCTTGACAAAAATGCTCCACCTTCTCCCCTCCTGTGCTTTAGTGGCTGAAATTCCCCATTATAATTACTCCTTTAAAAGACAGGAGGATGATACCATTTGGGTAGATTTCTTCCTGACCATCTCCTTTTTTGACTTCTATTTTCCGTTTTTCCCCATGTTACCAGGGATTAGCTTAATATAGATAAATCATAGCAAACTCGTTGTGGTGGGGGCAGAGAATCCAGACAGAGAAAACGAGATCAGAAATACAATAATGGGCTCTCCTTACATCTCTTCAAGAATCAGTGAAGGCAGATGTCCTTATGCAGCATGGCGAATGAAATTTGCACATACCCTGAAATGTATCCCAGGCCTTCTACAGGGGGCAAAGCTGGGTAGCAGCTGTATGGTAAGCATCCACTGTGGAAACTGATTCTGCTACTATGCCCCTCCTGGGATGCTAAAGAAATATAATCTAGAATGATAACCATGTATATAAGTTATCTGTTTATTTAGATTAGATTTATGAAGTGATGAACATCCTGACCATCTATATGCAAAATGTCTTTCGAGCCAGGTTGACCTCGATGACTGAAGTTTCCTATTTCTCCTGTACTGAGGCAAGAAGATTCCTTATTCTAGGAATCTTCAGAGGAAAAGAGGTGGAGGATAAAGGCAACACCTTAATGTACTGTCATTAGACCCTTAGCTTAAAGATGCTTAGGTCCCCTTTCTTCATGTCACCTGGATGGTCTCTGTTGCAGAAGAATCAGGGTAGTCTTGGTAGGCTGTGGCCTTGAGTTCCTGGCCTCAAGTGTGGTGGAATGTAGCAATGGAAAGAGATGTGCAGAAAGTTGCCTAAACTATCCTTCCAACCAAAATATGGGAGGGGATAGGAACAAATAGATCAAAATTTCAAACTAAAAACTTTGTATTTCTCTCTTTGGGGGGAAATAAAAGATGGATATCATCTCACTCAAGGTTTGAATGAAATAAAACATTTGCTTTCGGCTTCATTCAGACCTGGTAATTTCCCTTTCTAATGCATAAACCTTATTAAATTTAGCTAAAGTGGCAAATAATTATGTAATTGTTACTGGGGATAAGAGAAATGGCAATCAACTCTCATGCATCCACATATACTATCCTTGACAAATTTTGATCTTGGGCCAACTTTTTTCATACTTAAGTAAAATGCAGCATGGTGTCCAACAGATGTCCTCCAAGCGTGTGTTGGAGAAAACAAGCACTTTGAAAAGGTTCTTAACCCAAATTATTTGGGATTCTTGGCCCCTTTGAACTGCATGATTCTTTGATGTATATGTTACTGACCCATGTGTAAGCATATTAATATAGCTAATTGGAAGGTAGCTATCTGTCCATGTTATTAGTATTATTCCTTATATTTAAAATACATTAGACCCAGCAATTCCATTCGTATGATATATATCCACAAGAAGTCGGTACATATTTTTACAAAAAGACTTGTATGGAAACGTTCATGGTGACCCTGTTCACAACAGCTCCAAATGGAACAACTCAAATATCCATTGACAGAGGAATGACTATAAAGAACATATTTATATAATAAAACATAACTCAGCAATAAAATGGAATTACTGATACAAGCAATACCATGGTTGAACAGGTGTTATGTTGTGCAAAAGAATTCATAGTCTATGGGGCGGTGGCTGTGGCTCAGTGGATAGGGCACCGGCCCAATATACTGAGGGTGGTGAGTTCAAACCCAGCCCCGGCGCAGAACAAAAAAATAGCCAGGCGTTGTGGTGGGCACCTGTAGTCCCAGCTACTTGGGAGGCTGAGGATTGCCTAAGCCCAGGAGTTGGAGGTTGCTGTGAGCTGTGTGATGCCACGGCACTCTACCATGGGCGGTAAAGTGAGACTCTGTCTCTACAAAAATAAAAAAGAATTCATACTCTATGATTCCACTTAGATGATGTTCAAGAACAGGCAAAACTAATTTATGGTGCAAAACTAAGTATCAGGAAAGTGCTTGTCTCTGGATGGGGTGTAGATGGAATATTGACTGGAAAAAGCCATAAAGAAACATTTTGAGGTTCAGGAAGTGGTTCATACCTTGATCTTAATGATCACAAAGTGAATATATACATTTGTCAAAATGCATTGAGGGAATATTTAAGATCTGTAGGCAACTTATGACTGAAACAAAAATGTCAAAAACGCAAACAGTAATTCACACATTCAAGAAAATACTTTAAAACATCAGAAATAAAATGTACCTTTGTTCTTCTAATACACTTGATGTAAAGATTTGGGAAAAAGTAAAAATGTAAAATGAAAATGGCTATTAATACATATAACCAGATACATGAATTAAATTGTGGCCCTAATTTATAGGAAGCCTCTGGTTAATTCACAATACACATGAGTGCAATGGTGAAATCCTCAACTCCACAGGGTGAAGATTTTGTTTTCTTTCTTTTTGTTTTCTTTCTTTTTTTTGAGACAGAACCTCAAGCTGTCACCCTGGATAGAGTGCAGTGGCATCACAGCTCACAGCAACCTCCAACTCCTGGGCTCAAGCGAGTCTCCTGCCTCCGCCTCCCAAGTAGCTGGGACTACAGGCGCCCACCACAACTCCCTGCCATTTTT
>CAUYRH010039133.1:0-11099 GCA_963574655.1 Perodicticus potto
GGGTGCCTGTAGTCCCAGCTACTTGGGAGGCGGAGACAAGAGACTCGCTTGAGCCCAGGCATTGGAGGTTGCTGTGAGCTGTGATGCCATGGCACTCTATCCAGGGTGACAGCTTGAGGCTCTGTCTCAAAAAAAAAAAAAGAGTTTCACTTTATCACCCTCAGTAGAGTGCCGTGGCCTCACACAGCTCACAGCAACCTCCCAACTCCTGGGCTTAGGCGATTCTCTTGCCTCAGCTTCCGGGGTAGCTGGGACTACAGGTCCCGGGGGGCAGGGGCGGACAGCCCGCCACAACGCTCGGCTATTTTTCTGTTTTGCAGTTCGGCTGAGGCCGGGTTTGAACCCGCCACCTTCGGTATATGGGGCCCAGCGCCCTACTCGATGAGCCACAGGTGCTGCCCACCCAAATGGTTTTTTAAAGAAATGAAATTCTGGGTCCTTTAGTGCCTGCCTGCAGGTTAAGGGTGCCTTAACACCTGCTCCTTTCTTTCTGTGCTGATTTCCCAACCCCGTACTTCAGGTGCACAACTGGAGTCCAGAAGAGGCTGTAAAAGCCATCAGCGAGATCCGGTCACACATCCACATCAGACCTGGTCAATTGGATGTTCTAAAAGAGTTCTACAAGATTACCGTAGGGGCAGCCAAGGATGAGACATGTGACATATCAAAAACATGAATTACGTGGATTAGAAAGAACTCAATGTGACGTGAATCCCCTGGTCAGGAAAAAGAAGAAGGAAGACAACCCTGCTTAATATAGAATAAAAAATTTAACAGGACCTAAGGGCCTTAGGGGTCCAAACTTGACATAACAGAAATATGCTAAGTAATAGCTAATTTTGTTTCCTCTGTCTTGTTTCATTTTTCCGAAGTAACACTGTTGTGTAGCTAGAGAGGAAGAGGTTTAGTGTGAGTTAGATTTACAGCATAGAGGATAGGGATGGGGGTATTTTATTTTCTTGACCAGGGCCATGGAATTACTAATTTTAACAAAAATCTATTGTGCATCTAATATTGTGCCTGATGATATATAGCACCATAACTCAAAAAAAAGTTAACACTAGAAAAAAAGAGAGGAATAACTGAGGTCTGGCTTTTTGCCATTGTCAGAAATCCCAATTTCAGCTGGGTATGATGAAACAGACCTGAAATCCCAGGATTCTGGGAGGGTGAGGTGGGAGGATCACCTGAGACCAGCCTGGGCAACAAAGGAAAACCTTTACTCTCTAAAAAAAAATTTTTAAAACTTAAGCCAGGCATGGTTGCCCATGCCTGTAGTCTAAGCTACATAGTAGGAACACTTGAACTCAGGAGTGAGACTACTGTGAGCTATGATTGTGCCACTGTACTCCAGCATAGGTGACAGACTCTCATCTCTTAAGAAAAAAAAAACAGGCTCGGCGCCTGTGGCTCACCGGGCTAAGGTGCCAGACACGTACACCTGAGCTGGCGGGTTTGAATCCAGCCCGGGCCCGCCAAACAACAATGACGGCTGCAACCAAAAAATGGCTGGTCATTGTGGCGGGCGCCTGTAGTCCCAGCTACTTGGGAGGCGGAGGGCAAGAAGACTCGCTTGAGCCCAGGAGTTGGCGGTTGCTGTGAGCTGTGATGCCACAGCACTCTATCCAGGGTGACAGCTTGAGGCTCTGTCTCAAAAAAAAACAAAGAAAAACCCAATTTCATGGGCCTTGTGGGGTTCCTCTCACACTTTTAAAGCAGTGATCCTGGCTCATGCCTATAATTCCAGCACACTGGGAGGCTGAGGTGGGTGGATTAAGCTCAGGAGTTTGAGACCAGCCTGAGCAAAATCGAGACCCTACCTCTAAAAATGGCTGGGTATTATGGGTGTCTGTAGTCTCAGCTACTTGGGAGGCTGAGGCAAGGGGATTGCTTTAGCCCAAGAGTTTAAGGTTGCTGTGAATAGTGCCATGGCACTTTCCTAAGGGCAACTAAGCAAAACTACCTCAAAAAAGAAAGAAAAAAGAAACCAAGTGATCCTGTATATATAATAGAAAAGGAAGCATGGGCTGCAGGTAGGACTGCTGACACAGAAATGTGTGGGCATGTCATCAGTTCCCCTAAGGAAGTTAATCCTTCAGAATTCAACACAGACACACACATCCCTCCAAAAACTTTTATTTGTATGAACAATTCCTAGCTCTTGACTTAACTTAGAGCTTTTAAAAGAGAAGAGAGCTTGTATTTTTGAGTTTGAAAAAAGTTTTTGGGTTTTTTTTAAATAGCCTAGCAATGAACAGTTTCTGGTATTAATTAGAAACAATCCTTTCTACTTTCTGGCTTACCTCTTGAAATAAACCAAAAATAAAGCAAAATTACATTTCCTGACAGATAGAAGAGAAAAAAATAGAAGGAATGTCCTGAATTCTAGAGTTAAGTCTTGCTGGTGAGGTACACCTTCATCTTAGTCCACTATCCCAACCAAAGCCTGAAGGAAGACTCTTAACACCTAATTCTTTGTGGAAAAATTATCAACTAGCCACTTCACAGGCTATAGAAAAAAAGTATGATTGGGCATCTTTCCTTTGCCCTGGGATCAGGGGTGCTTCTATTCAACATTGATCAGGTAAAGAGGGGAGGCTGGCTCTACGCAATCTGTAGTGTGGCATAGAATTACTAGGGGATGTCAGTACAGGCTGGCTACTCTCATTTCAAGCAGCCAGGTGAGCAGCAGCAGTCTAAAAAGCCCCAAACACAGAACACTTCTATGGGTTTGGGGAAGGACAGTCACTGCCTTTCTAATCTATGCCAAAAAAATAACACATTACTCTGAACTGGGGCCCAAGGGACTTTGAATTTGGACAGGGAAAGGGAGAGGGCAAAGTAGTTAGTTGCATACTCCCATAGCCTTAGGCCAACACAAACTGCAAATTGGTAAGCAACACCTTAATGCCTCTTGTAACAGTTACAGCTGAAGTGGCAGGGTCAAGCTTGTAGGTGTTGGCATCCCCCTTTTTATATCGGTCCCGGAAGACATAGATGCTTCCGTTACAGCTGGCAATCTTCCAGAGGGATGGGGCAGAGCTCCAGGCCTCAGGAAGGCAAAGCCGGGTAAAGCTGTCTAGCATGGGATTGTAGCACACCAGGGAGTCCCCTTCAGCCACGATGAATACCAGATCCTTATGTACAGCTGCGTGCATGCGCCCGGCGAAAGGCAGCACATAGGGCTTCACATGGCATTTGTCTGTCTCTGTGTCAAAGCACTGGATGAGTCGGGAAGGTTTGGTAAAGAAGTCCAGATCATTCTCCTCCCCACCTAGTAAGTAGATGATTCCATTGAGGTTAGCACCAGCAGCCCCTGACACAGCCACCTCTAGCTGGGTTGTCTCTGTCCACACATTATCACCTACCCTATAATAGATGACTGCATTGGAGAGGGTATCCTGCAGTGTCTTGCCACCTAATGAATATATGGCATCTTTCCCGGGCACAGACACCAGGGTATGCTGGAGCCGGTCGCGAGGCAAAGGTGCACACCACTCCCAGTCAACGGTGGCATTGTTGCACTTCCACATGCGCCGTGGGATGGACCCTCCCACCACATACAAGTCTCCACCATGCTTGCAGGCTGCAGTGATCTGGTGGCACAAGCTGTTTTGGCCACTTACACTGATGGAGTCATCTTCTGCACAGTGTAAAGACACAGCCAACGAGTGGGTACGGGATGACTCTTTCCCAATCAGGTAAATGTGCACATTCTCGCCAATTTCCTATTGGCAAAATTAAAAGTTACAGCTATCAGTTCCAGGCTGAGGGCCAAATAAGACATGCATTCTTTTTTTTTTTTTTGAGACAGAGCCTCAAGCTGTCACCCTGGATAGAGTGCCGTGACATCACAGTTCGCGGCAACCTCCAATTCCTGGGCTCAAGCGAGTCTCTTGCCTCTGCCTCCGCCTCCCAAGTAGATGGGATTACAGGCGCCCGCCTCAACGCCCGGCCATTTTTTTTTTTGGTTGCAGCCATCGTTGTTTGGTGGGCCTGGGCTGGATTTGAACCCGCCAGCTCAGGTGTACGTGGCTGGCGCCTTAGCCCGTTGAGCCACAGGCGCCGAACCAAGACATGTATTCTTAAAAGTCCTGGTCCTCACACTTGTATCTTGCTCTAATACACTCCCCTCTAGTTACTGTATGTCATCCTGAGTCTTTTCTAATCACTTTCTTTCTTTTCTTTTTTTTTTTTTTGAAGAGACAGAGTCTCACTTTGTCACCCTTGGTAGAGTGCCGTGGCATTACACAGCTCACAGCAACCTCCAACTCCTGGGCTTAGGTGATTCTCTTGCCTCAGCCTCCTGAGTAGCTGGGACTACAGGCATCCGCCACAACGCCCAGCTATTTTTCTGTTTTGCAGTTCAGCCAAGGCCAGGTTTGAACCCGCCACCTTTGGTATATGGGGCCAGTGCCCTACTTGATGAGCCACAAGCCCCACCCCTCTAATCACTTTCTTCTAGACATTTTTTTGTTGGGTCAGAGACTCTCACACTCACCCTTGCAGCACTTTTTTTTTTTTTTTTTTGAGACAGAGCCTCAAGCTGTCACCCTGAATAGAGTGCCGTGGCATCACAGCTCACAGCAACCTCCAATTCCTGGGCTCAAGCAAGTCTCTTGCCTCTGCCTCCCAAGTAGCTGGGACTATAGGTGCCCACCACAACGCCCGGCCATTTTTTGGTTGCAGCCGTCTTTGTTGTTTGGCGGGCCCAGGCTGGATTCAAACCCGCCAGCTCAGGTGTACGTGGCTGGCGCCTTAGCCCGTTGAGCCACAGGCGCTGAGCCAACCCTTGCAGCATTTTAAAAATGACCATAAGCTGATGTTTCAGACAAAGGGTGTTTAGGGGCCAGGGGCGGTGGCTCACACCTGTAATCCTAGTACTCTGGGAGGCTGAAGCCGGTGATTTGCTTGAGCTCAGGCATTTGAGACCAGCCTGAACAAGAGTGAGACCCTGTCACTACTAAAAATAGAAAAATGACCCAGGTATTGTGGCAGATGCCCGTAGTCCCCACTACTTGGGAGGCTGAGGCAAGAGGATTGCTTGAGTCCAAGAGTTTGAGATAGCTATGAGCTATGATACCACGGTACTCTACCCAGGGCAATGGAATGAGATTCTGTCTCAAAAAAGAAAAAAAAAAAGTTTTCTCTCAATGAATTTTGAAGCTCATGGCCTGGTGATTTTTAGGGTCACAAACACATCCTTCTCCCCAGATCATATCAACTTTAAGCCAGATATAACCATCCATCAAAAAGAGGCCAGGCCAACTGATGGTTGGAATATAGGCAGAGTATAATGTTTCAACTCTTAATGTAATGAAAACTGTCTTACCTTCAAGCTAGTCCTGAGTGACTCTGCAAAAGCTTCTCTTTCTTCTTTATTAAAATTAATCCAGGCTTCTATTGCCTCTGTTGGATTCTGGGAACATGGAACTCCATCTATGAGAGCCAGAGGAAAGAATGGTCAATGACAATCTGATAATCCTGAGAGAAATTCAGAGAAATTTAGAGGGGCTTTAACGACATGAATCACTTTATTAGACTATCACTGTGTGTGTATGTGTGTGTGTGTGTGTGTGTGTGTATACACACACACATGAGATAAACCTAAAACTGCCTTGCTTTTTAAAAATCGAAATGGATGACTTGGTATGTTCCTATCTGCCATGGGAATAACCTACTAGGTTATATATGTCAAACCTAAAGTATGGTTCATATAACTCACTTGCAGGGTCAGTTTTGTTACCTTAAAGTTGGGCCATCATTTAAGAAGTTTTTTAGTTTCTTAGCTATCTTGACTCATCATCAATTTACACAGGTAATTAAACCCACAAGTACATGCAAAGTATAAGAGAAATAAGAACACTCTTGGGCTTAAGTGATTCTCTTGAGTCAGCCTCCAAGAAGCTGGGACTACAGGTGCCCACGATAACGCCCAGCTATTTTTTTTTTGTAGCTGTCATTGTTGTTTAGCAGATCCCGGCTGAGTTTGAACCCGCCAGCCCCGGTGTATGTGGCCAGTGCCCTAACCACTGAGCACAGGCACCAAGCCTACTGACTACGTTTTGTGGGTGAGTGCTGGTTTCTTCCCCTGTAAGAAGGACTGTCTCTGACAACAATTACACTGAATCTCAACTCAACCTGTTTCAGCAGGTATCTCAATAGTAATGTAGGAATAATAATGTAAACCAACACCAGAAAGCTTGAAGGTTCCTTTCTCTTGAACTAGTATACTTAACAGGTAGCTGAATATGATATTCCCTTTCCTGAAACTTACCTGAAATGATATCAGTAAGTAAATGATGGGGCAAGTGTAGAAATTCCTCTGTGCTCTGCAGCTGTGCCAAGTGGGTCTTGGCACAGTGCTTGGCAGCAGTGTAGAGTTCAGGATCACTGTGCCGATCTGCCAGCCACATCACCTGAAGACAGTTTCCCACTTGCACTGTGCGGGCCAAAAACCGAGAACACTCCTCAAAGAGAGATGTCAACTGATACATGTCTGATACCTCGTAAATTTCCTGCAATTCATCAGCTCGAAGTTTCACAGTCCCATGGTAGATATAATCAACCAGGAGCTGGAAAACAGACTCACTGACATCCTGCAGCACTATCACCCGATTGTGGGCCTCCTTCAGGTTGGAAGTGAACATGGACCTGAAGAAGCAGCTCTGAGCTGAGAGGACCAACCGATGGAGCTGAAACTCCCGGCCTTCTACAGAAATGGTGACATCAGCAAAGAGCTCCTCCTCCAGACATAGTTTCATGATGCCTTGAGCCACACGGCCTGAGTGTGACCGATCTTTGAAAGTGTAGTTCACAAAGTAGTTTTCATCCATGGATGCTCCAGGCTCCTCAGGTGATTCCATGATAGCCAGCTTTTCTCTCTTCCAGCTGTCTGGAAAGCAACACCACTGTGAGTAACTTGGGGATTCACAGCCATAGTCTATGAATGCAACTGTTCAACTCAGTGAGGTTAAAGGAAAAAGTGAGAGCAAAGTAGGTCCAGATTAGCCTTAGTCCTGGCCCTGCCAATGATGTCCCTGATGCTCTCCTTCAACCAAATCTGTTCATTCTCCGGCAGAGACACCCCTCCCCCAATGAAATCAATGAAAGTTCTAATTATTTTCCATGATGTAGAATACTTGGGATTTAGGTCAACATATGAAGGGAAGGGACTGGTGGAAGCCTACAATTTTAAAAACCTCATTAACCAGATAACTCGGGCATAAAACTAGTCAATCTCAGAGGCAGCAGAACCAGACAAAAACGACCCCCACATCCTTGCAGACAAATCCGGTCTTCTCCCGCGCACGGAGTCCACACACTCCGATGTGAGGATTGGCCTGGGATATCGTTAGTCCCACGTTTGGTCTCTTCTGAGCTTGTTTCTCCACTTCCCCACTCGCCCTCAAGATTTCCCAAGGCTCTGTCCCTTAACTGGAGACAGAGCCCAGCCAACCCTAGCCTGGGGAGTGGGGGGCCCATCTCCCAGAAGTGTCCTCGCTCCACCTCGAGTCGCCCAGGAAACAGTCGCCAAGGAAACCGTTCTTCCCGCTCAGACCCGCCGGCCTCAGGAAGCGGGAGAGGGATGCGGAACGTAGGACCCAGAACGCACAACCCCGTCCCTCCTCTCACCCGTCCGGTTCTTCAGCGACCTTGCCTTCTCTCCAGCGTCTGCCACACAGAATTAGGGCTACGTTCACCTCACGGTTTCCCCACCTGTCGGCCTCGCTTTCTCACCTGCGTTCCCTCCTTTCATCCCGGTGCCCCGAACCCGGAACCTCTGCTTCCGGCCCCGCGTCCGCCCGGAAGAGGTTCCGCTGCACATTTCCGCTTCCGGTCCGTGCCCTTGGAGCTCCGTGTCTTGTGGGTTGTCCCTTGGCCGCTTGGTTTGTGTACGGGGGACATGGCGGCGACGGTGGCCAGGGTCTGGTGGCGCGGGCTTGTGGGCTCCGCGGCGCTGGCCAGGGGTGAGCACTCGGCTGAGGCGGGCAGGAGTCAAGAGCAGCGGTGCGCCCAGAGCAGAGAGTTTTTCGGGCCTCACCCTTTGCGTTCATGCTTTCTATCTCTATGCAGGAACTGGGCGACCCTGGGCGCTGTTGCTGCCAGTGAGGAGGGAGAGCGCCGCGGCCGAAACCCGCCGTGAGTATGTGCGGGCGTCGCTCTTCCTCCGGACTACCTGCGGGGCAGGGTGGGGGCTTCTTTACATTCGCGAGATGTTTGTCCTTGCCCAGGACGCTCTTCCCTGAGTCCTCCTGGCAAATATGTGCTTGTCCTTGAAGATCTGACTGCACTGCTCTTCACTTCGCAGGCCCAATCAAGCGCTCCCTACATCCTTAGGCCTCTTTGTGGTGGCCCTGATTGTGCCATGTCTGTTTATCTGATCCTCTTTCTTTTTTTAATTGTCAGCTCTTTGAGAGCAGGAAACATAACTTTTGGACTTAAGAGCCCTGTAATAATAGTAGCTCACGTTAATTGAGTAGTTACTGCGTGCCAGGCACCTTGATAAAGGGTTTTAGTGAATGATTTTATTTAGTCCTCATAACGAACTTATGAGTTAGTATTTTACTCTCCATGTTGTAGATTAAGAAACAGAATTAAATTACCCAGGATCACAGACCTAACAAATGACAGAGCATGCCTGTCAGCTACCAAAGGCAGAGAACATTTAACCATTACTCTACAGCCTTTGATGTTACAGTTAACATAAGCAGACTCGGAGTTAGGGGATCAGGCATGTCCCCTTTTCTGGGCCTCAGTTTTCTCATTGATACCAAAAAGATGTTTTCATTTTATTTTATTTTTTTGTAGAGACAGTCTCACTTTATCGCCCTCCGTAGAGTGCTGTGGCATCACACAGCTCACAGCAACCTCCAACTCCTGGGCTTAGGTGATTCTCTTGCCTCAGCCTCCCAAGTAGCTGGGACTACAGGCATCCCCCACAACGTCCTGCTATTTTTAGATGAGGTCTCACTCTGGCTCAGGCTGGTCTCAAACTAGTGAGCTCAGGCAATCCACCTGCTTCTGCCTCCCAGAGTGCTAGGATTACAGGCATGAGCCACTGCGCCTGGCTCAAAAAGATGTTTTAACAAACGTTTGGTGAGGGCTCTTCAGCCCTAAAGTTCTTAGCTTGAGAACTTGGTATAAGCTAACTCGTAAAAAGCTGTGTGGTAGTGGTGCATGCCTGTAATCCTAGCACTTTGGGAAGTCAAGGCAGGAGGATCCCTTGAGCTCAGCCTGAGCAAGAGTGAGACCTCATCTCTACTAAAAATAGAAAAATTAGCAAAGTGTGTGGTAGGCTCCTGTAGTCCCACGTACTTGAGAAGCTGAGACGGGGATAACTTGAACCCAGTAGTTTGAGGGGGCTGTGAGCTAGGCTGATGCCTTAGCACTCTAGCCTGGGCAACAGAGTGAGACTTGGTCTTAAAAAAAACAAAAGCCAGCTCAGCGCCTGTGGCTCAAGTGGCTAAGGCACTAGCCACGTACACCTGAGCTGGCGGGTTTGAGTCCAGCCCGGGCCTGCCAAACAACGATGGCTGCAACCAAAAAATGGACAGGCTTTGTGGCGGGTGCCTATAGTCCCAGCTACTTGGGAGGCGGAGGTAAGAGACTCGCTTGAGCCCAGGAATTGGAGGTTGCTGTGAGCTGTGATGCCACGACATTCTATCCAGGGTGACAGCTTGAGGCTCTGTCTCAAAAAAAAAAAAAAATTCTGGTTCCCATCCTCAAAGAGCTCCTAACATGAGAGGAGAGCTGAGACTATGCTGCTTTAGCAGAAAAGCAGGCAGTGTGTAGGAAGAACTGCAGAATAATTCTAAGAGGCAAACACCCAACTGCAGTAATAAGAGTCTCTGTGGCAGTGCCTGTGGCTCAAAGGAGTAGAGCGCAAACCCATATACGGAGGTGGTGGGTTCAAACCCTGCCAAGGCCAAAAACTGCAAAAAAAAAGTCTCTGTGGACTGAATAGTGAGGTGAGAATTTCCCAAGTTTTCATCACTTCATATTCCATGGAAAAGGAACCCTGTTCAGCACCTTTCTCAAGGTTCTGCAGGGAGCTCTCCTCTATGTCAACATTCTTTACAAGACCAAGAGAATGGATGCAGACTGGCTGCTACCTTCTCCATTCCTTTGTCAAATATGCCTTTTCTTTCTAGCCACTGTCAGACCTCACAATGATGTGGCCCACAAGCAGCTCTCAACTTTTGGAGAATATGTAGCTGAAATCCTGCCCAAGTATGTCCAACAGGTTCAGGTAAATTTCACTACTATTTGTTGTTTGGGTCTGGGTCAAGAAAGAACAATGTGGGAATGGGCAGCCTGGTGTCAAAGAAAACACAGACTCCTCTATCTCAAACTTGGGTTTCTTTCTCTACATTAAACCAGGGGAAGTTAGCTGCTTCCTAGTAGCTCTTTGTTCCCTCTCCCTTCCTTTCCATGACTGTAGGTGTCCTGCTTCAATGAATTAGAGATCTGCATCCATCCTGAGGGAGTCATCCCAGTGCTGACTTTCCTCAGAGACCACACTAATGCACAATTCAGGTCCTTGGCTGACTTGACAGCAGTGGATATTCCAACTCGGCAGAACCGTTTTGAGGTCAGTCAGAAGATTTCAGAAGGTTTGGGGAGTACAGATAGGAAAGGGGACAGAGTAGTTTCAGGGTAACAGCTGCCTATGGGAACCATAACTTCAATTTTAGTTTGGGTCAAACAGTAGAATCCAGGCTTCAGAATCAAGCAGAACTCAAGTATGAATCCTGGCTTTCCCATAGAATTCCATGTGACCTCAAAGGTTTTTTTTGATTCTTCTGAGCTTTAATTTCCTTATTTGTGAGGTAATTATAAAGTCATCCCTATCTTTTAGGGTAGTGATAAGGATCAAATGAGATATTGTGTGCAGGTAAATTGCTAGCACACAATAAGTTCTCATACATTTAGTTGTTAATATTTACCAATTTTTAATTTTTTTTTTTTTTTTGAGACAGAGCCTCAAGCTGTCACCCTGGGTAGAGTGCTGTGGCATCACAGCTCACAGCAACCTCTAATTCCCAGGCTCAAGCGAGTCTCTTGCCTCCGCCTCCCAAGTAGCTGGGACTACAGGC
>CAUYRH010039134.1:0-22331 GCA_963574655.1 Perodicticus potto
CACACAGCAGTGAGAGGTGGAGGAGGTGCGGGAGGTGAGGTAGGTGCCCAGGCCACACAGCAGTGAGAGGTGGAGAAGTGGGAGGTGAGGTAGGTGCCCAGGCCACACAGCAGTGAGAGGTGGAGGAGGTGCGGGAGGTGAGGTAGGTGCCCAGGCCACACAGCAGTGAGAGGTGGAGAAGTGGGAGGTGAGGTAGGTGCCTAGGTGCCACAGAGTTGGGAGGTGCGGGAGGTGAAGTAGGTGCCCAGGCAACACAACAGTGGGAGCAGGCACATGAACTCTGCTCCTAACTACCTCATGATATTCCCACCCTTTACAAAGCAACCAAAGTTACAAACACTTCCCCTAAAAAATACATACCAGCAAACTCTTTCACCAATAAGTCAAGGAGTTTCCCAGACCTTCTAGAGATTCCTTGGGCCTGGTTGTAAAATATTATAACCTAATACTCTTCCTAGGTCTCTACGAGAATACGCCAGTTAGTAACAAGTCAGGTTCAGCTTTTGCTTCATGATAATAAAGGCTATCCACACTCAAGCACCTACAGAGCACCCATCCCAGGAAATTCTGTGAGTCCCAGACTGTCTCCTGCCCTCCCTCTGGTGCAGCCCTCTCCTCTCACCACTGCTTCTGGGCAACATTAGCTGTTATCTGTACAGAGAGTGGAGCCAGGTCTTGAACTTGCCAAAATAACTGAAACACTGAGGTTTATCGGATTAACCGGGCCTTCACAAACGTCTTAAGTACTGAAAACTAAATCTCTACTATGAAATTCTTCAAAATCAGGGTGTTTAGGAAAGAGGCACACCACAAACTGGCTTGCAGAGCAGGGCCTACTGCGAGTGGGTCAGACCCCTGTCCACTGTCACATGATCAGTTACGATTAACACAGCAAGAAACACTCTAACACAGGTGCTCAGATGACTTTGGAACACTTCCAAGAGTAACCAGCAGCCTGAGCAGCATTTGTTGTATGGAGTGTCCATCCCTTAAGCCTCTCACGCACAAGGCCCCTGACTGAGCCACTGCAGTGGTAGCTAAGAGCATGTAGTCCCGAGGTGAGCTGCTCCACCGCCAGGGGACAGGGCCCTGGAGGGGCCACCCCAGCTAACCCAGGGACAGGCCATTCAATAGCTCAGGGTCACTAACAGCTTCTTTAAACACTTTTTAATTCTGACAAGAGCCATGACAGTAACTGTACAAACTGATAACTGTGGTTTAGGAGTGAAAAAAGATTGTTTGAAAAGATTAGGTCCTTACTATATAAAATTTAAAACAGAACATTTCATGGAAAAGGTTAAACACACTTACCTTTAAATTTTGATCTAATATTGGCCAGTTCCTTGTTTATCCTCTTTATTTCCGCTTCTTTACTTTTGCCTGAGTGGAGGAAAACACAAACGCATTCTTACTTTAACTGCTCTCCAGAGGAGCACCATCCCCTGATCAGATCCCGCGGAAGGACAGGCAGGTCAGCAGCTTTCAGGACTGGGTGCAGCTCTGGAGCCCCAGGAACCCAGAGAACAGGAATCAATCTGCCTCCCGTGCCTGTGGTCCCAGGGCCCTGAGGGGAATGGCACTATAGCACCAGCACAAAGAACCCAGGTCAGGGTGCCCAACCTGCTAACGCGGGGGGGGGGGGGGGTTGAGACAGAGTCTCACTACATTGCCCCCTGAGTAGAATGCCATGATGTCACAGCTCTCAGCAACTTCAAACTCTTGGGCTTAAGCAATTCTCTTGCCTCAGCCTCCCAAGTAGCTGGGACTACAGGTACCTACCACAATGCCCGGCTATATTTTGTCACAACTGCCATTGTTGTTCAGCTGACCCAGGCCGGGTTTGAACCCTCCAGCCTTGGTGTATGTGACGAGCGCCTTACCCATTGAGCTACAGGTGCCACCTGGGGGGGTGGGGATTTTTCATTCTTTTTGCCAGTTCTAGAACTGACCATGTTCCACTATAAATCATTATCAGCCAGTAACAGTTTACTCCCAGAATTGATTTTCACAGCCAAACATAATAAAAGTACACAGTTTAAACTACTGTAGGCTTCCAATTATCTTTTTATGAAATTCATCAGACTGGCTCGGTGCCTGTGGCTCAATGGGCTAAGGCGCCAGCCATGTACACCTGAACTGGGGGGTTCGAATCCAGCCCGGGCCCGCCAAACAACAATGACAGCTGCAACCAAAAAATGGCCGGGCGTTGTGGTGGGGGCCTGTAGTCCCAGCTACTTGGGAGGCAGAGGCAGGAGACTCGCTTGAGCCCAGGAATTGGAGGTTGCTGTGAGCTGTTATGCCACAGCACTCTATCCAGGATGACAGCTTGAAACTCTGTCTCAAAAAGAAAAAAAAGGGCAGTGCCTGTGGCTTAGTCAGTAAGGCACCGGCCCCATATACCAAGGGTGGCTGGTTCATACCCAGCCCTGGCTGAACTGCAACAAAAAAAAAAAAAAAAAAAAAGAAAAGAAAAAGAAATTCATCAGACTACAAAAATCTAGCAAGTCCACGATTATAATATCCAATTATGATATATATATTGGGTTTTGCTCACAGTTCCTGACTCATAATTTCCGTAGCCAGTTCTTTCTCCTCAAGGCAAGCCATGGTATTAAAAATGTACTCTCATATTCCCCTACCTTTCTGTCTTGGCTATAAAGAAACCCTCTGACCTCCCTTGTCTGATTGGAGGTCACGAGACACCTCCCCCAATACTTCAGTAGGGTCCTGCCCACACCCTGGGGAAAGAATGTTGCCCAAAGAGGCTCAAAAGAATCTGAACAGACAGGCCTTGCTGGCTGTCCCCACTGCAGCCTGTTAGCATCAGACCACCCTTCTATCCAATCACATTTCCACGTGGCTGTCAATCATGCCTGACCAATAAAGTCCCCATAAAGGGCCCAAGTGGATGACGGGGGAGGATCTCTGGACAGCTGAACATCTGGGGGTTCTGGGAGAGTGGTGTACTCAGGGAAGGCATGAAAGCTCGGCACCCCGGCCCACATGCACCTCCCACCCTCGATAAGACCCTCTGTGACGTGATGGCAAATGTGCTTCCTTGAACTCAGTGAGCTGCTCTATCAAGTTATGGAACTCAAGGAGAGGGTGGTGAGATCCCTATTTAACCTGGGGCTGCTGACGGACCTTGGAAGCAGGGGACCCTCTGGGGACTGAGCCCTCATCCTGTGGGACCTGACACCAGGTAGACAGGGTAGGAAATGAATCCAAGGACCCCCACCACCGCACACACTACAGAACTGACTGCCTGGGGCCTGGTGGAGAGAAACCCTCCCACACTGTGGGGTCACAGAAGACCTCTGTGTCAATTATAGTATGAGAAAAACAGCCTAAGATTTTTTTCAGCTTGCACCAGTGAAGTCTGGGAATTCTACAGAGCACAAAAAAAGACGGCAGGTCCATCTGGCAACAAACGTTCAATACCCACTAGTGTGTTGCTCAAGTGGCTTCATGTCAGGCAGAGGACAGAAGAGGATGCCACCGGTGTTTAACCCCTGGACTAAGTGTGGAAGCTGAGCCAGAGAGCAGGGTGACCAGCAGGGCTGAGTCTCTAACAGGCCCTGGAAAAACACTGCTCCTGTCACCCAGGGTAAGTGGTATGAGCTCCACTTTGTGGAAGCAAAGATAAACCTGACTGTGAACGGGACCCTCTCACACAAGTCTTTGGTCTAAAGATCTGAGGCAGCAGGGAGGCCTCAGCAGCAACCTGCCCACATCAGATCTGCAGCAAGCAACCCACGCGCCCCCTGGCCTCAGATGGCCATCTCCAGAACTTAGCCCCTACCCAGTGACAGCTCCTCCTCCCAAACACTCCCAAATGTCACCTCTCTCTCACTATATACTTGCTAAGAAACAAGGCTTAATTTTTACCGAATTAAAGGAATACTCCCTTGAGCCAATCCTACCCTAGAAACTTCCAGACAGAAGAGGACAGGAAAACCAAAGGCCTGTGTGGCAGCTCCCTCACCAAACCATCCAGCGGACAGGACAGATGTTAACACAGTGCCTCCCCACCTTGAGAGCCTTTAACAGGACAGAGACACCAGACCACCTGTGCCAGTCCCTCCCTTCCCAGCCTCATGTGCGCCCAGGAGGCTGGTCCTAGACAAACCCTAAGCAGGGCCCGTGCCTCCCTGTGTGACAACGGCCGGCCAGGGGAAGGCCCAGGAGGAAGCAGAGCAGCTGCCTCAGCCCGCATGCATGCAAGGTGGCATCAGCAGCCTCACACCCCAAGGTAGCAGGTTAAGGGCAAAGCTTTTTTCTGAAATTTTTCTGAACATCTGGGGGTTCAGTGACAGTGTGCATTCCTATGTGCACATGTGCCTGTGTGCATGCCTGGCTGTGCATGCCTGGGTGTGCACGTGTGCCAGGATGCGTGCCTGTGTGTGCATATCTGTGTGTGTAGGCGTGCCAGTGTGTGTGTGCATGCATGCCTGTGTGTAGACAGGTATCTGTGCTCATGCATGCCTCTCACACATGCCCACAATCTATGCTGACAAGTCTTTGGAGGGGCCCCATGCCCCTCTCTGGCAAGCACACACTACATTCCCCCACAAGCCCCAGTACATCCATGATCAACAGGGGTCAGCGCTAAGCAGAGAAAATTAAAAACCCCAGGGGCTGTCTAGAGAAGAAGTAACACTAAATGAGCCAAATCAACTTTCCTCAATGGATTTATAGATTTTATCTAAAATTGTTCAATTATAAAATAAAACTAAAACCACACAATTTAGAATTGGAGAGATAACACTCCCTCTGTGGGAAAAAACAGCTTCTCCTCCAGAACGTTTTCTCAATTGGCTGATTTACAGCATGCACACACACACACCTGCACATACACAACACATACACACTCATACACAACACATGCACACATTAAACACACACACCACCACATGCACACATACAGTGCACACACAAACACAACACATACATGCAAACTCATGCACACATGCACAACACATAACAAAGACACACCACCCACAATAACACACAACACATACACACACCACACATACGACACATGTACACACATGCACAGCAAACAGACACACACCGTATATACACACACAGTACATACACACCGTATATACACACAATACACAAACGACACACACACACTTTTTGAAACCGAGGCAGGTCAGGGCTCCATGGGCAGCACAGCACAATGCCCTCTGGGCCACACCTGGAGGAGGGAGCAGCCTCTGGTCACTGTGCAACACCTCCAAACCACAGGTCCCTCAAAAGGAAAGCCATGGGAAACCACAAAACCTCATGGCCTCATGCCTGTGCAAGAGAAGCTTGAGAGAGAGAGAGCACTCAGGCCAGAGCTGAGGGCAGAAGAGACCTCGACAACTCCCGACTCCAGAAACATCTGGGGCAATACTCCCATCTCCAGGTGGGTCGGTCCTTCAATCCATCCTGCCCCGCATAACACCCAAGTCCTTCCAAGTGCGGCGGGTGCCGTGGTCTGCCAAGAGGCCCTGACAGGGCCCTGCCCACGGCTCACCAACCCTTGAGTGTGAGCTCCCAAAGAGTCATCAGAGCACCCAACAGGCCCCTGCCCTCAGGCTTTTGCCGCCCCTACATGTGACCTCCCCATACCCTCCACTACCAACAACGCTGCTGCCCTGCTAGAAACCTCCCCACAGTGAGGAGCATGTCTGCCCATCTGGGACCCCAGGCCTGAGGGGCATCCTGAGCCCCAGGCACAGACACACAGACCCTGCAGGGCAGACTTTCACCTGGGGCAGACACCGGCCTGGACCCCATAGCACCTCACTCTGAGAGAGACAGGGACTCGTGTGCCCACAGCAGCGATGACGCCCAGGCTCTGAGATTCCCTCCAAGGCGGGTCTGATGATGAAGATACCAACACCAGCCCACGCTGGCATGAGGACAGGGCTGCACGGGCCCTTGACACAGTGCCTGACACACATGCCATGAATGTCAGCCTTCACACGGCTACCCTACCCAGCTAAGCAAGGCAATCATTGAGCAGCAAGCCCAGACCAGCAGCCCAAAAACACCAGAGGAGCAAACTGCTGTGCTAGGCTCAGGCACACCTGTCCCAGGTGGGTTTCACAGGCAATACAGCATCATAACTATGGATGCCAGGTGGCCCACATGCAGACTGACATGTTCAAACCAAAAGCTCAATTTACCAAAATGGGCCAGGCACCATGGCTTACTCCTGTAATCACTCTAGTCTGGGAGGTCGAGGTAGAAAGACTGCTTGAGGCCAGAAGTTTGAGACCAGCCTAGGCAACAGTGAGACTCCATCCCTACAAAAACATGTAAAAATTAGGCAGGCATGGTGGCACACACCTCTAGGCCTACACCTGCAGTCCCTGCTACTCGGGAGGTTGAGGCAAGAGAATTGCTTCAGCCCAGGAGTCCAAGGCTGCAGTGAGCTCAAATGACAACACGGCACTCCAGTCTGGGAGAGAGAACAAGACCTTGTCTCAAAAAGAAATTAAAATTAGGTCAGGCACAGTGGCTCATACCTGAAATCCCAGAACTCTCAGAGCACTTGACCTTAGGAGCTTGAGACCAACCTCAACAAGAATGAGACCTCATTTTTACTAAAAACTGAAAAATGATCCAGGTGTTGTGGTGGGCACCTACGGTCCCAGCTACTCAAGAGGCTAAGGCAGGAGGATCCCTTGAGCCCAGGAGTTTGAGGTTGCCATGAGCTAAGATGACCCTATGGCATTCTACCCAGGAAGACAGAGTAAGACTATATCGCAAAAAAGAAGAAGAAATTTAAATTTAAAATATTAAAACAAAAAAGTACCAAAAATTCTGTGGTAGGAGGTGTATCATCAATGTGTAACCTCCACAGTGGTGACAGGCACAGACAGGGAACAATCACTCCACCTTGTAGGAACAAATCTAGTGTCTTTAGATAAAGATTTAGCATCGGAGGGCTGACTGAACTACCCGACTTCAGAAATCAGACCAGCTGCTGGAGTAACTGCCCTACAGGGACAAGCCCCCACAGCTTGACCTTGTTCCACACAAAGAAGATTCTGGTCTTAGCCAGCCCACATTCCCTCTCCCTGGAAGAATACCGCCTGTAGACTCAGCAGCACTGGGGGCTAATGAGTAACAAAACGAGCCACAGCCAGTGGCCCAAATATAGGTTACGATTTTCACCAGGTAGCGAAGAACGGCTTTGATAAAAGCTCTTGGAATTACTGAATTCCAATTCTTGAATTACTGTAGCCAGTCATTCTTCAGGAAGAAAACACTGGTTAATGATTTCTTAGTTAGAGGCCAAGCTAATCAACTGACAGCATCAGTCAGTTCCAGGAGCACCACTGACCACAGAGCTGCTCTGAGGGCTTTGCCTCACCTCGCAAAGCCACTGTGACCATCACCAGGGACGCTCCACCTACTCTTCTGATGCAAAGAAGGATAAGTCTCAGAACAAAATCCTCAACAACAAATCAGAGTAGGAGTTCAAAGAAAATTTAAAATTGTTTTGCTGACAAAACATAGAAGATAAATCCATGTCTGGATAAATACGTCAGTATCATTTTTTAACAGCTTTATTGAGAAGTAACACACACACCAAACGATTCACACATCTAAAAGGCATGTAATTCAATGGCTTTTAGCATACTGACTTGTCCATTACTATAATCTGATTTCAGAAAGTTTTCACCTCCTCAAACGGAAATCTCTGTCCATTACAGTCACTCACTGGCCCCTCCTTTCCTCCACCCCCGCCAGGGGCTGGAGGCCACTGGGGCCATGCTGCGGTCTACAGACAGCCCTGCAGACACTGCATGGCCAGAAGCAAGCTACCACCTGTGTCCTGCAACTGGCTCCATTCGCTCAGTACAACCTCTTCAAGGTAGTAACTCAGTACTTCACCCCATTTTATTGCTTAATGTTACAATGGTCTGTTTAGGGATGTATCATGCTTTGTTATTTATTCATCACTTGATGGATTTGGGGCTTGTTTCCATTCTTCAGTTGTTATGAATAACATCAGTATGAACCCACATGTATAAGTTTCTGTATCAGCATGTTTTCATTTCTCTTGGTAGATACCACAGAGCGGTAATTTTATACTAAACATTTTGAGGCAATGACAAAATGTTTTCCAAAGGGCAGCCCCACTTCACATCCCTACAGAAAAGACTGAGGACTCCAATTTCTCTAAAAACTTGCAAACACTTGTTATTGTCCATCTTTTTAGAGTATTATAACTATCATGGTAGGTGTGACGCAGCATCTTACCGTGGTTTTAACTTGCATTTTCCTAATAGGTTCTCACGTGCTTATTGAACGTTTTTATATCTACTTTGGAGAAATGTATATTCAAATACTTTATCAGCAGTGCCCATAGCTCAATGGTTAGAGTGCCAGCCACATACACCAAGGCTGGCGAGTTCAAACCTGGCCCTCGGCCTGCTAAACAACAATGACAACTGAAACAAAAAAAATAGCTGGGGGAGTTGGAAGAGCCAGGAGTAGCTGCACACTCTAAGCTTTCCCCATGGTCTCGGTGAACAGAGACGTGTTTGGAGAGCTGCCCTTGAGGGCAGGGACAGTGGAGAAGTTCCAGTTGCAGTCAGACCTGCTCAGCCTGGGGCTGCACGATCACAGCCCTGCAGGTCAAAGACAGGCAGGGAAGGGCCTCAGACATGGTGCTCGGCTCTGCAGAGTTGGAAGGGTACCTCCAAAAGCAGCCCTACTTCGGAGCAGTGGTTGGAAGGTTGGCCAACCGAACTGCCAAAGGAATCTTCCAGGTGGATGGGAAGGCATATCACCTGGCCATTAACAATGGGCCTGACAGTCTGCATGGAGGAGTCAGAGGGTTTGATAAGGTGCTCTGGACCCCTCGGGAGCTGTCAAATGGCATCGGGTTCTCGCGCATTAACCCAGACGGTGAGGAAGGGTACCCCGGAGAGTTAAAAGTCTGGGTGACATACACCCTGGA
The DNA here is from genome assembly GCA_963574655.1 of Perodicticus potto. Lineage (NCBI taxonomy): Eukaryota > Metazoa > Chordata > Mammalia > Primates > Lorisidae > Perodicticus > Perodicticus potto. Next base: position 8,972 of record CAUYRH010039134.1, read on the forward strand.
TGGTGAGGAGCTCGTGGTCAACTATCGAGCACACCAGTCAGACCACACCAGTCAATCTGACCAATCATTCTTATTTCAACCTGGCAGGCCAGGGTTCCCCAAATATATATGACCATGAAGTCAACATAGAGGCCGATACTTATTTGCCTGTGGATGAAACCCTGATTCCTACAGGAGAAGTTGCTCCAGTGCAAGGGAACTGCGTTTGACCTGAGAAAGCCAGTGGAGCTCGGAAAACACCTGCAAGCCTTCCACCTCAATGGTTTTGACCACAATTTCTGTCTGAAGAGATCTAAAGAAAAGCATTTTTGTGCAAGAGTGTATCATGCTGGAAGCAGGCGAATGCTAGAAGTGTACACCACCCAGCCCAGGGTCCAGTTTTACACGGGCAACTTCCTGGATGGCACACTGAAGGGCAAGGGTGGAGCCATCTATCCCAAGCACTCAGGGTTCTGGCCTGATGCAGTCAATCAGCCACACTTCCCTGGTGTGCTCCTGAAGCCTGGTGAAGAGTACAACCCACACCACCTGGTTCAAGTTTTAGGTGGCTTGAGGAAGTGTGAAGATAATGACCCAGGGCTGGGCTCACACCCTGTCTCTTGTCCAGAGATGAGGTGAAGATCTAGAAGCTTTGCAAGTGATCCTATAGATTAGAATCATGCAAATGGTAGTTGTCATGATAATTAATCTGAACACTGATTTCCTTTCCCAGGGACTGGCTCCAGACTGTCTAAAGTCTAGCTCTGTTCTCTGTTCAGTTCAGAGGGCACATGAACCCAACCACCAACGTCATCAACTAAGCTCTGACCCCAGCCCAGCAATGGTGCCAGGGACTCTCATGCTACTGGTAGCTCCAACTCTCTACCCTGCCTTTTTCAACTTTCCACCCTTCCTGTCTTTGATACTACCCTCATAGATTTTCTGTTTTATTCTCCTCTCTCTCAAACCACCATACTCTTGTGTAGTGCTACAGAGTTTTCAGAGGTCCTGTGAGCACTGTAGACAGACCTCCCTTCCTCTAAGGTACTACGTGATTGATAAATGAGGAAGCTCAGGCCTAAAGAGGTTGAAGGACCCACCACAAGGTAGTAAGTAAAAACTTCAGCCAGGCCAGATGCAGGGGCTCACACCTGGTACATGCTAGCACTCTGGGAGGCCGAGGTGGGATCCCTTGAGCTCAGGAGTTTGACACCAGTGGAGCAAGAGTGAGACCCCATCTCCACTAAAAATAGAAAAACTAGCTAGGCACCATGGCAGGCACCTGTAGTCCCAGATACTCAGGAAGCTGAGGCAGGAAGATCACTTGAACCCAGGAGTTTGAGGTTACTGTGAGCTAGCTGGGTTGATGACATGGCACTCTAGCCTGAGCAATAGAGTGAGACGTTAAGGAAAAAGAAAAAAAAGAAGTTTTTAGGCTCGGCGCTCGTAGCACAGTGGTTACAGTGCTGGCCACATACACCAAAGTTGGCCTGGCCCAGCTAACCAACAATGACAACTGCAACAAAAAATAGCCAGGCATTGTGGCGGCACCTGTAGTCCCAGCTACTTGGGAGGCTAAGGCAAGAGAATTGCTTGAGCCCAAGAGTTTGAGGTTGCTGTGAGCTGGGACACCATAGCACTATACCAAGGGTGACATAGTGAAACTCTGTCTCAGAAAAAAAAAAAAAAAATCATTTTTAGCCAAGACTTGAGTCCTAGTTATGAATATGCAAGTCCCCTTCTTTGCCTCTACCTCAGGCAGCTAGAGTATTCCCAGGGTCATGAGGGGTGAGGGTGTGCCAAGCAGAGTCCGAACCTTGCTCTGTTAGACCCAGTCTTGCATCTCATATTCACATTTATAGGAAGCACTAGGTAGAGTTGAACTGTCTTTTAGTCTTAGAGCTGGTATGACAAAGTGAAGATCAAAGCATCCAAAAGGAATCTGACATGTAAATTCTCTGCCTTTGGGGTTAACTGAGAAAGCCCAGCCAAGGCATAAGAAGGCAGGCATGAGACGACCCAGGTCAGGAGCTATGTTAGTGCAAGGAGACTGAGCAGAGGTCATGTATGGTGGACCAGGCTGAGGCTCTTCTTTTCCAGGAGAATCAAATCATCAGTGATGCATTTGGGTTGAAGATTTTTAAAGAAATGTATTTCATACTAGTATATGCTACAGACATGAAATAAAACCAAAATCAGACTCTTCAAAAAAAAAAAATAGCTGGGTGTTGTGGCGGGCGCCTGTAGTCCCAGCTACTTGGGAGGCTGAGGCAAGAGAATCGCTTGTGCCCAAGAGTTTTAGGTTGCTGTGAGCTGTGATGCCACGACACTCTACCAAGGGCAACATAATGAAACTGTCTCAAAAAAAAAAAAAAAAAAAAACCTTCAAATGCTTTATCCATTTTTAATTGTGTTGTCTTATCACTGAGTTCTTTATATATTCTGCATTCAAGCCCTTTATCAGATAATGAAGATTTTCAAATATTTTCTCTCATCCCTGGGTTGCCTTTTCATATTCTTGTGCAGGACATGTATTTATAAAGTCCCAAATATCTTTTTTAAAAATCACTTGTACTTCAGTTGTCATATGAATAATCATTTCCCAAGGTCACAAAGATTTACTCCTATGTTTTCTTGTGAAAGCTTCATAGATTTAGCTCTTACGTTTGGGTTTATGGCCCATTTTTGAGTTAATTTCTTTGTCCAATTACAGTCCTTGACATGTGGACCCAGTTACCTCAGCACCAACTACTTAAGGCTATTCTTTTCCCCTACTGAATCATCTTCCTGTTAAAAATCAATTGACAAAAAATGTAAATGTTTACCCCTGCGCTCTCAGTGCTATGCCACCATCCATGTATCTGCCCTCACATCAACACCACAGTGTCTTAACCACTGTGCATTAAGTTTTGTTTGGGGGGTGGGGTTTTTGCAGTTTTTGGCTGGGGCTGGGTTTGAACCCGTCACCTCTGGTATATGGGGCTGGCGACCTACTCCTTTGAGCCACAGGCGCTGCCTTGTGCATTAAGTTTTAGAATCAAGAAGTGGCTGGTGCCGGGCGGCGCCTGTGGCTCAAAGGAGTAGGGCACTGGCCCCATATGCTGGAGGTGGCGGTTTCAAACCCAGCCCCAGCCAAAAACTGCAAAAAAAATCTAGTATAAGAAGTGGCTGGTGTGGTGGCTCCTGCCTATAATCTCAACACTGTGAAAGGCCAGGGCAAGAGGATAACTTGAGGCTAAGATTTGAGACCCTATCTCAAAAAAAAGTTTAAATTAGCCAGATGTGGTGGTGCACACCTGTAGGCCTATGCCTGTAGTCCCAGCTACTCCAGAGGCTAAGGCAGGAGGATTGCTGCAGTCCAGGAGTTTGAAGCTACAATCATGGCAACACATTCCCTCAGTTTTTGTTTATCTGGTAATATATATATATTTTTTTTTTGAGACAGAGCCTCAAGCTGTCACCCTGGATAGAGTGCAGTGGCATCACAGTTCACAGCAACCTCCAACTCCTGGGCTCAAGCGAGTCTCCTGCCTCCGCCTCCCAAGTAGCTGGGACTACAGGCGCCAGCCACAACGCCCGGCCATTTTTTGGTTGCAGCCGTCATGGTCGTTTGGCAGGCCCGGGCTGGATTCGAACCTGCCAGCTCAGGTGTACGTGGCTGGCGCCTTAGCCCGTTGAGCCACAGGCGCCGAGCCAATTTCTCCATTTTCAAAGGACAGTTTTGCTGGATGCAGAATTCAGCTGACAGTCTCTCTCTCAACATGCTGTGTGTCAGACCACTCACTGCCTCCTGGCCACCATGATTTCAGGAGTCTTTGCTCAGTTAGCTTAGTGGTCAACTAATGATTGGTCAGAGATTTCTTTAAACCCCCTGAATCCATAATTCTCTCCGACATTGACAAGTGAGTGCTGAGGGGATGCTGCTAGCATCAGGGGGTCATAAGGCTGCCTGAGCCCTTTCCAGTTGCACCTGCACACACACAGGACAGGCGCAGCACTGGACCACAAGGACCTACCAGAGCTTTCAAAGCACTCTAACAGCCTCTCCTTCTTCAGAACTTCAAGTTTTGACCAGAGTCTTGACTCCCTCCAGCTAGTAACAGATTCAGCAGTTGTGATATTACACAAATGCCCTAAGGACAGGGCTACTCCCACTGAGAGATCTCTGGTACCTCAAATAATGACAAACTCAGAAAGCGGGCTATTCCAGATCTGCAAAACAGGTCATATGGTAACAATAGTGGCTCACTTACACGCCTGTAATCCCAGCACTTTGGCAGGCAGAGGCAGGAGGATTGCTTCAGGCCAGGAGTTTGAGGTCAACCTGGGCAATATAATAAGACCCCATCTTTACAAAAAGGTTTTAAAAATTAGCCAGGCATAGGGACACATACCTATAGCCCCAGCTACTCAGAGGCTAAAGTAGAGGATCCCTTGAGCCCAGGAATTCGAGGCTGCATGCAGTACGCTATGACTGAGCCACTGATCTCTAGCCTGAGAGACAGAGTAGGCCCCAGGTTCAAAAGAAAAACAAATTAGTTAAGAATGCTCTGCAGATGGCAAATGGGATTTTCTTTTTTTTTTTCTTTTCTTTTTGGAGACCAAGCCTCACTTTACTACCCTCGATAGAGTTCCATGGCATCACAGCTCACAGAAACCTCAAACTCTTGGGCTTAAGTGATTCTCTTGCCTCAGCCTCCCCAGTAGCTGGGACTACAGACACCTGCCACAACGCCCAGCTATGTTTGATTTGCAGTTGTCATTGTTTAGCAGGCCTGGGCGGGGCTTGAACCTGCCAGCCTCAGTGTATGTGGCTGGCGCCCTACTCACTGAGCTACAGGTGCCGAGCCTGCAAATGGGATTTTCTGAGGAGCTCCAAACCGATCTGCCCTCCATGAACTCAAGGCTGTTGGCTGGACTTCTGGTTTTCAAAATGACCAGTGAGCTAGAGGAAGAAGGAGAGCAGCTAGTGTAGAGCTCCAGCAGGTTTTCACAGACGAATGTTCCTTGGGTTGTTGCAATCTTTGGCTAATTTCCAGAGTTCTGACAAAGTTGATTTTAACCATTTTTACCAGTGTCTCCATTGCTTTTATAGAGGGCTAGATTGACAGAGATTCTCACCCACCATCCAGGCTAAATGGCATTTCTTGTATAGATTCAAAGCCTCTCATCAATTCCACTTTCTAAACATCCCAAGTTCACTCCTGCCCTTCCACCCTACTGCCAGACTCAGACTCTCTCCATCCCCTCTAGACCACAGTGACCCACCTTCTCCTAACTGGCTAAAAACCCATCCTACTAACAAAAAGAAATTACACAGTGTCACTCCCCTGCTGGACATTCCCAGGTGGCCTACCTCCCTGGGAATGGAGGAGGAGACTGGGAGGAGGCTCCCACAGTCTGCTCCTGGCTACCCCTTCTCTTGGTCTCCAGCTGCATTCCTAACCCCCAGGCCCTACTCACACTAGGAATCACCCCAACTCCCTGGGTGTGTCCTGCTGCCACTCACACCTCTCTGCGGTGGGGCCCACAGTGCTCTCTAGCACCCTGACCCCAGCATCGCCCCCATGTCACCCACCACACCTGGCCCTCTCCAAAGCTGCTCATTGTCCCTTCCCACTACTCATTTCACTCCACTGACCACCCTGCATTACAAGGACACTCAAGAAAAAGCTGCAATCTGGCTAGGCATGGTGGCTCACACTTGTAATCCCAGCACTTGGGAGGCCGAGGAGGGTGGATTGTCTGAGCTCAGGAGTTCAGGACCAGCCTGAGCCAGAGGCAAGACCTTGTCTCTAAAAGTAGCCAGGCGTTGTGGTGGGCGCCTATAGTCCCAGCTACTCAGGACGCCGAGGCAAAAGAATCGCTTGAGTCCAGGAGTTTGAGGTTGCTGTGAGCTAGGACACCATGACACTCTACCAAGGGTGACAAAGTGAGATTCTGTCTCAAAAAAAAAAAAGAAAGAAAGAAAAAGAAAAAGCTGCGATCTTCATGATGCCCTACAAAAGGCCCTATGCCACCTGTCACCCCATTGATCTCATCACCTACCACCTGCTGTACAAATAGCACACATGTGCCCCCCAGGCCTCCACACGTGCTGCACTTGCTGTTGACTCTGCCCAAGATGCCCTCCCCAGCTTCTCCAGGGCCCACTGCTTCACTCGCTCCACATCTCTGCTCAACTGCTACCTTCACAGCAGGGCCAACCCTGGTCCCTCAACTTAAAACTGAACAGCCACATCCTCATTTATCCTATCACCTTCCCTCCTTAATATTTCTCCGTTGGCCAGACGTGGTGGTAGGTACCTATAATCCCAACAACTTGGGAGGCTCAGCCAGGAGGATTGCTCGAGCTCCAGAGTTCAAGTCTGCAGTGAGCTGTGATGGCACCACTATAATCTAGCCTGGGTAACAGAGTGAGACCCTGTCTCTAAAAAAATAATAATAGGCTCGGCACCTGTGGCTCAAGCGGCTAAGGCGCCAGCCACGTACACCTGAGCTGGCGGGTTCGAATCCAGCCCAGGCCCACCCAAACAACAATGACGGCTACAACCAAAAAACGGCCGGGCATTGTGGGCGCCTGTTGTCCCAGCTACTTGGGAGGTGGAGGAAGGAGACTCGCTTGAGCCCAGGAATTGGAGGTTGCTGTGAGCTGTGATGCTACAGCACTCTATCCAGGGTGACAGCTTGAGGCTCTGTCTCAAAAAGTATCCAATGTATACACCCCTAATATGAAGCAAATTTTTATCTTTCAAGTGAAGGCTACAATCCACTAATTGCACAATAAAATGGGGAAAGGGGTGAGGGAGGGAAGGGGAGCGAGAGGGTGTGGGGGGAGAGGATAAAGGGTGAGATCACACTTGTGGTGCATAGTTGTAGGGTCAGGAGAAAACTTCTAAATACGGATCAAAATTGTTTTCACATAGTAAATGAGAAAATATCATGAATGTTATATTAATCAGGTTGATGAAAATATCTCCAATTGTATGTGAAGCCCACACACTGTACTCCTGGACTGAATTATTGTACACAGCTATGACTCAATAAAAAAAAAAAAAGTTTACTTAAAAAAAAAATAAATAAATAATAAAATAAATAAATAAATAAATAATTTCTCTGTTTTACTTATTGTCTTCTAACATATCTCAAAATTTCTTCTGATTTTCTCTTTCCATCCACTACCCTGGGAGCTCCAGGTGTGCACCAAGCTGTGTTTTTCACTCCCGCTGACAGTCCCAGAACCCAGGACAGTGCAGGGCACGTAGGCAGCACTCCATCCCCCGGTACTTGGTGGAGATGCACGTCTCGCAGGCAGTGAGTGCTCAGCAGTAGCAGCATGCATGTGAGTACTTATGATGTGCTAAAAAATGTTGCCAGAGCTTCTGTGCAATGGAGCCACCTCCAATGCAGGGGATGCCCCATTTTTATCTCCAACAGAACCCATTCTATCCATGAATCTGCCAACGTCTCCAAATGAATGATCTGTCCTTATATCTCCACTGATATTATCAACCCTTGTGTGGACTCTCACCTTCCACTCCTGGCATCTCCAGCATACCCCCCACGCAGAAGCCAGGTGATTTCTCAATATAATCAGACCTGGATGATCTCTCAAGTCTAAGGAGACCTGGGCAATTTCTCAATATAATCAGAGCTGAGTGACCTCTCAATATAATCGGGCCTGGCAATCTCTCAATATAATTGGGCCTGGGCGAACTCTCAATATAATCAGGCCTGGCCGATCTCTCAATATAATCAGGCCTGGGAGATCTCTCAATATAATCAGACCTGACCGATCTCTCAATATAATCAGACCTGGATGAACTCTTGATATAATCAGACCTGGCCAATCTCTCAATATAATCAGGCCCAGCAGATCTCTCAATATAATCAGGCCTGGTGACCTCTCAAGTATAAGCAAACCTGAGTGGTCTCTCAATGCAATCAGACCTGGGTGATCTCTCAACATTATCAGGCCTGTCCCACTCGACTCCAGAGGTAAAATCAGACTTGCTGGGGCTATCGAGGCCCAGCATATTCTGGCCCCACCCCACAACCTGGCTTGATGTCCACAGGCCTCCTTGGCCTCAGCTGCACTGCCTTCCAGGCTGAGGACACAGCATTCTCCACCTCAGCTCTTCCCTCCTTCAGGCCAGGCCAAGGCTGACCCCAGGTAGCTTTGGATCAGCTTAAATGCTACTTCCTGGCCTAGGGCAGTAGCTCACACCTGCGTCAGGAATATCATTTGGAGCTGAGGAGTTTGAGATCAGCTTGAGCAGGAGGAAGCCCTGTCCCTACTAAGAAACAAAAAAAAATTCTCCAGGTTAGAAAAATGATCTAGTAGTAGTGGCACATGCCTATAGTCCCAGCCTCTTGGGAGGCTGAAGCAAAAGGATGAGCTATGATGCCATGGCACTCTACCCAGGGTGATAGAGTGAGGCTCTGTCTCAAAAAAAAAAGAATTGTGATACCCGTAGTTCAGTGGGTAGGGCACCGGCCACATATCGAGGCTGGCGGTTCAAACCCAGCCCAGACCAGCTAAACAACAATGACAACTGCAACAACAACCACAAAAATACCTGGGTGTTGTGGCCGGTGACTGTAGTCCCAGCTACTTGGGAGGCTAAGGCAAGAGAATTACTTAAGCCAAAGAGTTTGAGATTGCTGTGAGCTGTGACACCACAGCACTCTACCCGGGGCGACAGCTTGAAACTCTGTCTCAAAAAAAAAAAAAAAGCCACTTCACCTAAGGAGACGCCCTCCTATCTTCCCCCACTATAAAGAATATTTTTAAAACATATTACTATTTTTAAAAGTTTGAGCTCTGTACTTAAACGTCTAGAAAATTCAGGTATTCAAATCCTCTGGATTGACTCATTATATCGATAACAGCATCTATTGACTGAACTACAAAGAGAAATTTCCATTTGGCTTGGTGCCTATAGCTCAGTGGCTAAGGTGCCAGCCACATACACTGGAGCTGGTGGGTTCGAATCCAGCCCAGGCCTGCCAAACAACAATGACAACTACAACCAAAAAATAGCCAGGTGTTTTGGCAGGCGCCTGTAGTCACAGCTACTTGGGAGGCTGAGGCAAAAGAATCGCTTAAGCCCAAGAGTTTGAGGTTGCTGTTAGCTGTGACGCCACCGCACTCTACCCAGAGCAACAGCTGGAGACTCTGTCTCAAAAAAAAAAGAAAGAAAGGAAAGAAAGAAAGAAATTTCCATTTGCTATATTATTACCGGCAAGAAACCACCTTCTCTGCACACAAAAGCCTACCTGCTACCTGTCTTCCTCCTGCTACAGCCCAACCCAGTCAGAAGTCGCATGCAGAGGACACACTGCACTGTCCAGAGGAAAACGGGGTCCTCCCTGCTTACTTCAAGCAAGAGATAAATGCCACAGAAGTTCACAATCTATTTAAAACACCATATAGCAGCACCAGACACCTTTTATTGCCACCCAACTCTAACCTGGCAATAAAAGGACTGGTAGTATTACTGCTAGTGGAAAAAGCAGGTCCGGCCACCTGTCACCACCAGCCAATATGCAGAGATAAGGACAGCTCCACCAAACTTTGTCAGAAGGCTGGGATTCTGGAGAACAGTCAGAGTAGCCTCTCCAAGACTCTTCTGTCCTCCCATCTCCAAAAACCAGTTTCATACGCATGTTTTGTTAACCCTTACCTTAAACAACAATCACCAGCACCACACACAACCCATAATAAACAATAATCAGCATTACCCCTGGCCCAAAACATTTCTAATTCAAAAGTTAATCTGTAAATCAACAGCCTTGAACTGCTCAAGATATACACTTTTAGATTATAGTTGAATTTACAAAACAAGAAGGATGGGGACATGAGGTTAAGGTCACATAAGACCAAAACTGGCCAAACCAGTGGTATCTTTTCTGCCCTGGCCCAACTGACTCTATCTTATTCTCACTACATGTGCTCTCATTACCTCACTAAAAAGCAAGAAGGTGAAAGTGCTGAAGACAGAACTATTCTTCCTAGAGCCTTCTCTCAAGGAGCAATCAATTGAGAACACTAACAAAGGTCACAACAGGGTGAGGGGGTGTCCATGTGCACATAAACAACCAATCACAAAGAAGACTGACCACTGAGGGAGGTATCACAATGCCGGACAACGGAAAGCAATGAATGATTCTCAGCCAGGGTGCTGCGGCATACTGCTGTGCCATGAAAGGATCTTAAGTGTGCCGTGAAAAGTTTTAAAGATCATTAATTAAATTATTTTCAAAAGAAGTTCAAAGCACAGCAAGTATACTCTTTTTTAAACTTTTTTTTTTAATTTTTATTTATTTATTTATTTATTTTTGTAGAGACAGAGTCTCACTTTATTGCCCTTGGTAGAGTGCCGTGGCGTCACACAGCTCACAGCAACCTCCAGCTCCTGGGCTTAGGCGATTCTCTTGCCTCAGACTCCCGAGTAGCTGGGACTACAGGCGCCCGCCACAACGCCCGGCTATTTTTCTGTTTTGTGGTTCGGCCGAAGCCGGGTTTGAACCCGCCACCTTCAGTATATGGGGCCAGCGCCCTACTCAATAAGCCACAGACGCCATCCCTAAACTTTTTTTTATTAACATAATTTCAGTGTGCTTCAGAAGTTTAACAATAGGTTCAAGTGTGCCGTGACATATAAAAGGCTAAAAACCACTGCTCTAAAGCAAATGGTCACGTGGTAACTGACCAGGCCTAGGACCTAGGACAGCAAGCTGGGCCCCAACTGGGGAGAACAAGGAAAATGGAAAACCCTGGCTAGCATGGTGGCAGCACATATGGTCCCAGCTACTCAGGAGGCTGAGGCAGGTGGATTAGCTGAGAGCCCAGGAGTTTGAGGTTGCTGCCATGCAGTGGCTCAGGCCTGTAATCCCAGCACTCTGGGAGGCCAAGGGAGGAGAACTGCCTGAGCTCAAGAGTCTGAGATAAGCCTGAGAAAGAGCGAGACCTTGTCTCTAAAAAATTGCTGGGCATTGTGGCAGGTGCCAGAGGTCCCAGCACCCAGGAGGCTGAGGCAAGCGGATCACTTGAGTCCAGGACTTGGAGGTTGATGTGAGCTATGACACCACAGCACTTTACCCAGGGTGACAAAGTAAGACTCTGTCTCAAGAAAAAAGATTCTTTAGCTGACAATTGGCTACAAGAGTCAGGCTCTGACTAATAGACCAGGAGACAGTGAAAAGGAACCCTATGCTAAGGGTCTCCTTGACACAAGACTCAAGTACTTTATGGTGTATATTGAGAACCTGCCAGTACCTCTTTGCATGGCCTTAGGCCTGTTAGTGAGACCTAGAGGACATTGGGGGTGGGGGGCACAAGGAGGCATGTCTGATTTCCTTTCTCATGGCCAGCAACTCAGTTTTAGGGATCCCCGTGGCCAAGAAGGATCCAGTTAGTCAGTTGCTTAGGGGAAGCCTTAAGATTTTACTTTCGTTCACAATGAACTTCAGAGTCTCAGAATATGACCACCACAGAAACCAAGAAATGCAAGATGACACAAAAAGGTAAGAAAATTTAAGCCAGGAGGTACAGATTTCAACGATTATTAGAATAATAGTGAGCAAAGAGAAAGTGAAATGAAACCAGTAAAACATAGCTGGGCACCGTGGCTCACACCTAAGAACCCCAGCACTCTGGGAGGCAGAGGCGGAGACGGGTGGTTCGCTTGAGCTCATGAGTTCCAGACCAGCCTCAGCAAAAGCAAGACCCCCATCTCTACTAAAAATAGAAAAACTGAGGCAAGAGGATTGCTTGAACCAAGAGTTTGGGGTTGCTGTGAGCTGTGGTGCCATGGTACTCTACCCAGGGCAACATCTTGAGACTCTGTCTCAAAAAAAAGAAAAAAGAAACAAAGAAAACTATCAAAGAAATAAAATGAGAAAATTTTCCCCAAACCCAAAAGACACAAGTTTCCAGATCAAATAAGGTCACCAAACATCACATTCGCAGACACATCCTAAACTCTCAGACCACAGGAACTCAGAGCACAGCCAGGTCTCCAGACTGAGGAGGAAGCACTTCTAGCCTATCGATCTAGCTGAACAAACACGAATTAGTATGAAGGAAAAAAAGACACTTTTTTTTCACGAACGCAAAACCCGAGGCATTTTTATCTCCTAGTACTTGTTCTCTGGCACACAAGAGAAGTGCACCAGCAGATGACAGGAACCTACGGAATAGGACAAACACATGGGTTCCCAGCACAGGGAGCTGCCAGAGCTGGTGCTCGTCTGCCAGCCAGAGAAGGCAAGTGCCCAGAGGGAAGCAGGCCAGGGTAGAAGCTGGGCAGACTCCCAGGAAGGGCATTTCCAACAGGGAAGGGGCTGAGAGGCCAGCTGACATGTTTAACCACGTCAAGGAGTGTTGCAGCAATGCCCAAAAGTCCGGGGCCAAAACACAAGCAAAACAAAAGGCAATAATATCAATGCCAAAGAAATTAAACATTGAACTACAAGTTGAATCATTATTCTCAGCTGAGAACAATACTTTCAGACATTCATCCAACAAAATTCTCTCTTAGAGAATGAGAGAAGAGAAACTTGGATAATAGTTAAATCCTCATCTTCCACAGTAAGAGTGAATAAATGATGCAAACACCCACAAGCATACACAAACATGCAATTTAGACTTAATAAGTAATCTTTTTTAAGTGCATGTGAGAAGAAACTGGTATAAAATGAAAATAATTGATACTAAGATTTAGGAATGGGAGAAAAGCAGTGCTAGTGTTTTAGAATTAACTTCTTTTTTTGGCTCGGCGCCTGTGGCTCAACGGGCTAAGGTGCCAGCCACGTACGCCTGAGCTGGCGGGTTCGAATCCAGCCCGGGCCCGCCAAACAACAATGACGGCTGCAACCAAAAAATGGCCGGGCGTTGTGGCGGGTGCCTGTAGTCCCAGCCACTTGGGAGGCGGAAGCAAGAGACTCGCTTGAGCCCGGGAATTGGAGGTTGATGTGAGCTGTGACGCCACAGCACTTTACCCAGGGTGACAGCTTGAGGCTCTGTCTCAAAAAAAAGAATTAACTTCTTTTCTTTTTTAGACAGAGCCTCAAGCTGTCACCCTGGGTATTATTATTATTTTTTTTTTTTTTGAGACAGAGCCTCAAGCTGTCACCCTGGGTAAAGTGCTGTGGCGTCACAGCTCACAGCAACCTCCAATTCCCGGGCTCAAGCGAGTCTCCTGCCTCCGCCTCCCAAGTGGCTGGGACTACAGGCGCCCGCCACAACGCCCGGCCATTTTTTGGTTGCAGCCGTCATTGTTGTTTGACGGGCCCGGGCTGGATTCGAACCCGCCAGCTCAGGTGTACGTGGCTGGCGCCTTAGCCCATTGAGCCACAGGCACTGAGCCTAGAATTA
>CAUYRH010039136.1:0-30713 GCA_963574655.1 Perodicticus potto
AGCCCTCAAGGGAAAGACACCATTAATCCACACCCAAAGGTTGCCACGTGGAGTCAAGGTCGTCCAGTTTCGGCATAGATCATGCTCATTTCTTTGGCTAATGTCATATCTAGATAAAGCTAGGTTTCAGGTGATTTCTAACTAATTAATAAATATACTACTAGGCATTTATTTTGGTCTACGGGTGCTGTGAAAAAAATTACTGAAACACTAAGAATGCCGCGAGCAGGGAAAGGCTGAGGACATTCGTTGTGAACGCTGTGTGTGTGTGTGGGCACTACCGTTATATTAACAGCAGTTGATATTTATATATTTATTCTAACACCCGGCTTTATAGAAAAAAATATTGTTAATTTGGGATGTTAGACGATATATTTCTTGAATCTATACATTATGTTTATAGAAAGCCATTCTGTTTAGATAACAAGAATTAGGAATGAGTAATAGCCGTCACTGGTTGGCAGCTTGACCAAAGTACATACTGTGTCCAGTTCCTTGCTGAGAGCATTTCTCCTTGTTATGACTCAGAAGTCAGACCATATCTGCATTCCTTTGATTTTCTCATTCAGATTTTGAGATTAAAAGAAGCTCAAATTTGTCAGGAAGCCACATTTAGGGACCGGTCTGCTTTAGGGTCTCATGTCTTTTTTTTTTTCTTTTTGCAGTTTTGGCCAGGGCCGGGTTTGAACCCACCACCCCCAGTACATGGGGCCAGCTCCCTGCTCCTTGAGCCACAGGCACCGCCCTAGGGTCTCATGTCTTAAGCACCTCTATGAGATAGACGAGAGTTAAACAAGAGGGCTGAGATCCTGGAACCAAAGCTGACCTGAGAACACGGAGTCTGAAATTTAGGGAGATGACAGAATTGTGTTTATTCAGGAATATCAGTTTGGTGATTCTTTTCTAAAATTCCTGAGTCCCAAAGCTGGCCAATGAGTGAATTATTTCACACGTAATCTAATTAAAGTGTCACGTTTTCCCCAAATTCTACCATTTATGTGTGTATCTGTTCCTTTGGTGTGCCCCAAAGGGGGTACTTGTGACCTGAATTCTAGTTGTTTGTGTTATGGCATTTGGACAATGGCCTTGGTTCCCAGACCTGTCAACATGATAACGCTAACTTCAGTCTCTGGATTAGAAAGGTGTTTGGAGCTCAGTCTCCACCTGCCAGTGTCACCTCGCTGTCTCAGTGGGAGTCGCCCCTGAACATGTGCTCAGCCTTCCCTCTGCCCTGGCCTGTTACCCCTTCCCAGCAGCCGGCTTGCGTACTCACCTGTGCTTGTCACATGCGATGTGAGCATGGCTGAAAAGCTGCAGTCTTTGCCCCGTGATGCCCACCATGTTTGTGTCAGTGGAGAGCATTTCTGAAAGCCTCAAGGAAGACTACAAACCAGTCAGGCCAAGCCCTGGTGAGACGGTGTCCAAGTGTCCGTACCGCTAATGTCCGCCTCCTGCTGAGACGCCTCTGCTCTCCGCGGTTCTCCATTAAGATACTTCGTTTCAAATAAATACTTATCCCTTACAGTTTTTGTACTCAAGACTCACTCTACATCTGAGCCATCTCTATAATAAGGCCAAAATAAGTCACCCTTTGTGACTTCTACAAATAATTGCCAGCAGGAGCCCACTCTTTCCAAGTAGAATCTTTCCTAAATGGTGTTTTTTCCCCAACTCAAATATATAAGGTAGACAAAAGCAAAGTTGGTCTGCTTCAAATCAGAGGAGCCCGAAGCCTCCCTCACTGATAATTCCTCCTAATTTCTTCCCCACAAATATGTCCCCGCTTCACACAACCAACCTGGAACTTAGGGGAGCAGCCTTTTGAAAGATGAGATTTGACATGTTATTGGGACATTCAGAAGAACAAATAATCTTCTGATTGTCAGGAAAATGTTCCATTTATTAAATGCCTAAATCATCCCATTCTCAGCAGCCCCCATAATAATTTAGAGTCTGGCATAGAACAGGCATCAGCAAACCCCAACCTGTGGGCCACATCTGGCCCACCACCTGATTTTGTAAATTAAGTTTCATTTGAAAATGCTTATTTGTTTAGGGAACAGTTATGAATGTTTTTGTGCTATAATGTCAGAGTTTAGAGACTAAAATATTTATTATCTGGCTATTTAAATAAAAAAAAAAATTGCCAGGGCGGTGCCTGTGGCTCAAAGGAGTAGGGCGCCTGCTCCGTATGCCAGAGGTGGTGGTTTCAAATACAGTTCTTTTTTTCAAAACTGCAAAAAAAAAAAAAAATTGCCAGAAAATTATTTCCTGGGAGCCACGTGCTGAGCATTGTGTAGGTAGACAGTTTCCATTAACCTACAATGTATGAATTACAAATAACTAACTGAAGATATTTAAGTAACTGGTGTGGCTTAAACCCAGTTTTTAACTGTTTGCACTTTTTGAATACATTGGCATTTAAAGCTGACATTCAACTTTTTAAAAAATTTTATTTCCTTTATCTTTGGATAAAATTTATCTCCACATTTCCAGTTTACCCCTCAAAACAGGTGAAATTTCTCTGCTGACATTCTGTGTAGCAAGGGCTTTGCAGATTCTGAATGCATCGATATGATGTGAAAGAGAGAAAGGGATTCTCTCTTCCCACCTCAGCCTTTGAACAACTCCAGATCAATGGTTGAGCCACGTCCTGGCTTTTATCTAATATGAAGAAAGCCGCTGTGCTGATGGCCTCTGAAAAGCTTTCGGAGTTGGCCCAAGATGAAATAAACTCCCCTTAAAGTAAAATAAAAGGTACCCTGCAATGCTATTATATAACACACGCTGTCAACAATGTCTTTCCGTTTTAATAATACATCATGGCAGAGAGAAAGAGGGGAACAGGGTAAAAGAAGAATCAGCTTTTACTAGTGAGGAAGATCTGAAAGGGGGTTCACCCCACCCACTTCCTTTTAAGGGAACGCTCTCCTGGGACTCTATTCTTTCAGAAATGCCAGAAACAGATAATCCAAGAAGAGGTAAAATCATTTGTTGGCCTTCTTCAAAGAAAAGTGCATTTTTAGTTGATATAGCAGGACATTTTAAATTCACTAAAGGTTTGAACAAGTCTTTGTTTTTCAGATCAGTGATAATTTCCGTTCTGTCATCTTTAGCCAATAAAAGCTACCAAGTCATCAAATATTACAAAAATGTGAATTCATAGGTTTTTAATAGTATATGGCCTAGAAGATGCTAAGTTGGACAATAAGGAATTAGGAGGGAAGAAAATGAAAGAATGACAAAGTGGAAATGAACAGCTCATCTAGGTGTGAGCAGACGCATTGCCACCCGGTCTGACCTGCCTGGGGGGCTCTCTGTTCCTGTGTTAGGGGCGAGTGTGAATTAAGAATTAAGGGGCGTGTATGATTAAGGGTGCCCATGTTTGCCACACTCATGAGTGCAGCCACAGTCATGTGAATGATTTCAGGATATTTGGGGGTTTATCTTCTTCCCACTCAAGATAATACATCAAGAAAGCAAGAGTGATGTTACCACACTAGCCAGAGGCATTGCAGCAGAGATCCCTGGTGTTGGGAGGACGTTTTTGATAGTGGCTGGCAGAAATTCAACCCCAAGAGGAGCTTACCATCCCTCTTGGGGTATACAAGAACAGCTGTGAAACTGGACACTTAACAGACAGGTACAGGTGTGAACAGGTTCTCTTTCCCTCTGTGTCTCAGCTCTTCCTTCATCTGTGTTGATTTTATTTATATTTCTAGTACGTTTTGCCCTCTTGGTGGAAAAAAAACCAAAAAACATGACCATAGCAGCACCAGGCTTAGGTAGCCCTTGGGAGCAATGACCTCAGAATGGAAAGAAATCCACCTGCCTGCCCACCCAGCCCCCAGATCACGGCATTTATTTGAATCCTGACAATGGCTCTAATTCACCTTGTTCAGCCATTGTCTGTCCTCGGATGAATTAACTTGTCTGCAGGCTTGGAAGACCCCGAGAGATCATCACACACCTCCCAAGGGAGGGGACAACAAGTCCTTTAACTAACAGCAGACGCAGGACAAGCCAGAGGTGGCCGACAAGATGAAAGGGGATTTTCTCCTAGAAGAGCAAGAAGGGCTGGTGGCAGGCAGCAAGCACAGACTGTTTCTCTAACTTCTGAACTTGAACTGCTTTAGGCATGAAATGTTCATGGCTCCCCTGGTTAGTGACCAGGGCCATCAGCTTGATGGCGAGAGCGGTCCTTTTCATGAGCATTAAAACAAGGACAGACCATCCCTGCCCGTGAAAGTCACTGGTTACTTCTCAGCACAAATCTCCAGGTTATTCATTCACGTGCTTCTCTAGGAATGAGAACAGTCCAGGAAGGAAAGAGACTCCAGGCCCAGCAGCTGTGGTGATTGGAGCACAGTAGGTGGGTTGAGGGTCAGATCATCACAGGGTCAGATCGCCAGAGGCCTCACACCATGTTTATAAATACAGACTTGCTAGGAAGTCCCCAGAAACCGCTAACTGGACTTCACTCACTTTTTTTTCTTTCTCTATACTTTCTAA
The DNA here is from genome assembly GCA_963574655.1 of Perodicticus potto. Classification (NCBI taxonomy): domain Eukaryota; kingdom Metazoa; phylum Chordata; class Mammalia; order Primates; family Lorisidae; genus Perodicticus; species Perodicticus potto. The sequence goes on from CAUYRH010039136.1 coordinate 4,513, forward strand.
AGGACTACATGACTAGGGCATAATTTCCTTTTTTCAAAAAATTATTAAATCGTAGCTGTGTACATTAATGCAATCATGAGGTACAATGTGCTGGTTTCATATACAATCTGAAATATTTTCATCAAACTGGTTAATATAGCCTTCAGGGCATTTTCTCAGTTATTGGATGAAGACATTTATATTCCACATTTAGTAACTTTCACCTGTACCCTTCTAAGATGCGCTGTAGGTGTGGTCCCACCAATTACCCTCCCTCCACCCATCCTCCTCCCTCTCCTTCCCTCCCTTGCCCCTTTACCCATATTCTTGTGCTGTATAAATTAGTTTCATAGTAGGGCATTTTCTTACTTACTGGGTTAAGACATTTATATTCTACTTTTAGCAAATTTCACATGTACCCTTGTAAGATGCCCCATAGGTGTGGTCCCACCAGTTACCCTCCCTCCACCCATCCTCCGCATAATTTCCTTTTTGAAATTCTTAGAAGGTGTTTTATTAGAGCTGTGACCTGTTGGAAGCTTCTATGTAAATCCCATCTGACTGACCCATTCGCAAGCGTGTGGACTAGATTTGGCCTGCAGTGACTCAGAAGAAGTAGTCCAAGACCTTTCATATAATTCATATCCGTATTTAAATGAGTATGAGTTATATTATATAATTCATATCCATCTAAAATCCACATATTGGAAAACTATACATTTAAAGGTCTGTGCTTTACAGGAAACAATAAGTAACTAAATTGAACCTGATTTGGTTAAACCAAGAGCCTCTAATTTTGTGATATTACATCTGTGCATCTCAAATTGATGAGTTACAAAGAAACACTACTTCACTTTTTTTTTTTTTTTTGCGGTTTTTGGCCAGGGCTGGGTTTGTGGCGCCGCCCACTACTTCACATTTTAAATATGAGTAAAGGTTGATGTCTTTGTTATATTTTTAGGTTAAAAATTAATACAAACAGGTTTGCTTTTTTCTCCCTAGCGTTGATCTTACATATTCTTCTTTAAAGACCACTGATTTGAAAAAGTAGCACAGAAGAAATGGACGCTATGTGCTTTATTCCACTTGAAATTTTGTTAAATTGCCCACATGGTTGATGACTTTGGTTTGCCAGATTATAGACATTCACGGGCTGACTTGTTTCCTATCTCAGTTTGGTAACTTCACAGAGGTGGCTTTTAAAGATTTATCAGTACAGGGCCTGGACACTTGTCCCCCCCATGCTTGTGCCTTTTTTCCTTGGTTTTCCTGATTTTAATACTGAATTTGAAAATTTTCTGAAGTGATATTTTGAGTACCTCACCATCAGAAATATTTCTGAATTCTCCAAATGTTAGAGATGGCATTCTTAGAAGCTAACTTCAATCGCTCCCTCTGGAAGCTGCCTTCTCCTTTTACACATTCCCCAATTGAACACCATTGCTGTTGAGTCCTTCAATAGGTTGGGGTCTATTAGAGTATTTGGGAAATAGAGTTAATCTTCTGAAACACATGAGTAACTTCAAGATTTAGAAACAGTGAGGGCGGGAATTGATCTATTTCACCCCAATTCTCTTAGACTTGTCCTTAAATCTCTGCTAGAATGAAGTCATTCAAAACCCATGAAGAACGCTTCCAAACTTCAAGTTGGGAAGATAAGGAAGGCAGGTGGTCCAGACACAGAAAGGACAAAACAGTCACATGAAACAGTCATCACGTCAGGATGAGGTCATGATGTCACCTCTGCCGGGTCCTTCATCTCTGGAAGTCGAAGAATGACTTCACAGACCATGAGTAATCGGAAAGGGAAGATTTTATTATAGATAAGAGGAAAGCAAACAAAGCCTCCAGCATGGAGGAGGGATCCCGAGTGGGCTGCCCACTTTGTTCTCTGTCTAGGGGGTTTATATGCAGTTTATTTATTTATTTATTTATTTATATTTATTGTTGTTGTTGGGCATTCATTGAGGGTACAAAGAACCAGGTTACATCAATTGCATTTCTTAGGTAAAGTCCCTCTTATAATTGTGTCCCGACCCCAAAAGGCGTGTCACACCATGACCCCTCCCCCCTCCCCTCCTTCCTTTGCTCTGCTCTCCCCTTCCCCCATCCCTGACCATGTACTAGGTCATTAATTGTCCTCATGTCAAACTTGAGTACATGGGATTCATGCTTCTCCATTCTTGTGATGCTTTACTAAGAATAATGTATTCCACTTCCACCCAGGTTAATACAAAGGCTGTAAAGTCTCCATCTTTTTTAACGTCTGAATAGTATTCCATAGTGTACATGTACCACAGCTTGTTAATCCATTCCTGGGTTGGTGGGCATTTAGGCTGTTTCCACATTTTGGCGACTGTAAATTGAGCCGCAATAAACAGTTTAGTCCAAGTGTCCTTATGGTAAAAGAATTTTTTCCTTCTGGGTAGATGCCCAGTAATGATGCCCAGGATTGCAGGATCAAATGGGAGGTCTAGTTTGAGTTCTTTGAGAGTTCTCCATACTTCCTTCCAAAAAAATTGTATTAGTTTGCAGTCCCACCAGCAGTGTAAAAGTGTTCCCTTCACTCCACATCCACACCAGCATCTGCACTTTTGAGATTTTGTGATGTGGGCCCTTCTCACTGGGGTTAGATGATATCTTACGGTGGTTTTGATTTGCATTTCTCTTACAATTAGGGATGATGAACATTTTTTCATATGTTAACCCTTTCATGCAGTTTCTAATACTATCTCCTTCCCCACATGCAGGGGGTTTAGGAGATTGAACACATGTCTAAAATACATTGCCTTTGATGCTGACTGAAGGCTTGTGGGCAGAAGTTACTACTATTAGAAGAGGCTCGGTAGGAACACGGTCTTGTTCTGGATGTTCAGACCCTCCCCGGGAGTGGTGGAAAGGTGGAGCATTGATAAAGCTTGTTGATCAGCCTGCTTAGGCCCCGAAAGCAAAGCCCGTGTCCAGCCCTGAGTGGAAGGACCTCACATCAGCACTGTGGGTTCCACACAGCCGTCTGTGTCCTGGGAAGTGGGTTCCAGGCAGCCGTCTGGGTCCTGGGAAGTGGGTTCCAGGCAGCCGACTGTATCCTGGGAATTGGGTTCCAGGCAGCCGACAGTGTCCTGGGAAGTGGGTTCCAGGCAGCCATCTGTGTCCTGGGAAGTGGAGTCCCAGGCAGCCGACTGTGTTCTGAGAAGTGGAGTTTCAAGCAGCCATCTGTGTTCTTTGTTATCAGTGTGCTCTTGGCCGAGGCATGACCAGACCCACCAGAGCAAGGCATGTGTGAAACAAAATTTATTGAGAAACAGAAAGATAGGTGTACTGAGTAAGAGCAAGATACAAGCTTACAGAGCAAGATACATTTGCCATTGAGAGCAATAGACTCCCATTGCCACAACAAAGAAAAGGCTTTGAGTGTACCGGGGTTCTCTTTTATACTGGGTAGGCCTGCCTTGTGATTCAGAGTCACCTTGGAACCAGAGTCTCACTGCACATGTGGAGCTCCCCTGAGCCTCTCTGAGAGCCCACGACAGGTGCGGACTGGGATGTTGATTTAAGCTAATGACATGATAACTAGTCTTAGGGCTGTTCTAGGTCACCTTCCAGACTCTGCTGTACCTGTGCTTCTTGACCTATGGGATAGAGAGTCTTTTCCATCCTCTGGCAGTTTGCACGCTCGGTTCTAACTGGCAGATTGGTGAGGGTCCTGCCTGCCCCAGGTGTGAGCAATCACTTAGGACAGAATTAAGGTGGGTGGCCCTGAAATGGAGGCCTGGGGACCCTGCCCCTGTCCCCCTCCCCAAGAAAGCTGGATTCCTGGCTGTCTCCTAACGGTAGACATTGGGGTGGGCCTTCATCCAGTGACTACTAGGTCCTTATAAGAAGACGGATGTTTGGAACAGACACAGAGAGGAGAATAACACGTGAGCAAAACAGCACCCAGGGAGGAATGCCACGTGAGGATGAAGGCGCATATCACGGCCAAGAAGCTCTGAGGATTCCCGAGCGCCAGAGGAGCCAGGGAACGATTCTTTCCGGAGCCTCTGGGGAGGGATCACCCATCTTGGTTTGGACTCCTGGTTCCAGAACAGTGACAGAATACATTTCCTTTGTCTTAAGCCACCCAGTTTGTGGTGATTTGTTGTGGAAGCCGCAAGACACTAACGCAACTCCTCAATTACTTATTTGGAAAAACTTTTCCTATTTTACAGTTTTCCCCACGATTAGCTCTGGGTTGTGGTCAGTTTTCAAGATGTTCCAGAATGAAAAAGAAGAGATAAGGGGAGTGACCTTGGCGGGGAAGAGGCAGGGTTAAAGTGGGAAGAGGTCTTTTAAAGAAACACTAATGTTCTATGAACAAACCAGTCCACCTCTTTTTCTTACGAACTCTCCTTTTTGTTCTAAGATAAAACAAAAAAAGGGAAAGAAGAAAAGATAAACTTGGCCCTAGCTTCCGTCTTTATTTTTCAATGTGATTTTTTTTTTGTTTGTTTGCTTGATTTTTTTTTTTTTAAGTTAACCTTTTTTTGTTTTCTTTTTACTCTTATATTGTACTCAAAATTAATTCTCTTTGCTCTTAGGATTGCTCCAAAATACTTTAGTTACCCAAAATGCTATTCAAGTCCACCAAATTTCAAACTACAGTAGAATAAGAATCACTAGGATATTATTATTGTTAAATGTGGATTGTCTGAGCCTAACATCCAGAAATATTTATTGATTGGGTCTAATGTGAGGCTCAGAAGTTAATATTTATTTTTACTCTTTTATTTTTTTTCGGCCAGTTCTCTCTATGATTCTAATGCCTGCAAGTCCATGGGCCTCACTTTGGGAACACGTTCTTGTCCATCCTGGCTCAGCTGATGGCAGAAAGCTCTAATGGAAAATCAAAGTATTTATGCTGTATGTTTCAATTTGTAATTCTAGTTTTCCTCAATTTAATTCTTGTGGGAATGAACCTAATTTCTTTGTCTGTGACTCTGAGAACCAATGTTTATTTCTAAGGATTTCAAAGCTCCTTAGTATTTCGTTCTGTTTGCTGACAGTTTTATTAATTTCCCTTTCCAGGGAGCTTAGAGGAAGTGGGTGGAGGACCTGTCTGCACCGCAGCTCGCCCAGTGATCTGCACAGCTGTCCATCCACTGGTACCTCCCTTCTCTCGCCTGCGTCCCCCAGAGCTTGTTCTCCAGAGTAACCTGTGGTCAGAAGTTGTCAAAATCACAAATAATGACCACAGAAACACAGGGTGCTGTTATTACCTCAAGGCACAGCGATCAGCAAGGTGAGCCCTGCGTCTGGGGTTCTGTTCGCTCTCTGGTGCTGGGCGCCCCCTGGCGCTCAGAAACTCTCTGGCATATTCCAGGGACTCCTGGGCGCCCCCTGGTGCTCAGAGACTCCCAGGGGTTCTGAGGACTCCATAGGCGCCCCCTGGCGCTCAGAGACTCCATGGGGGTTCCTGGGACTCCTCGGACGCCCCCTGGTGCTCAGAGACTCTCTGGTGTTCTGGGGACTCCTCGGGCGCCCCCTGGTGCTCTCGGACTCCCTGGTGTTCCGGGGACTCCACAGGTGCTCTGAGACTCTCTGGGTCAGAGCTTCACTGTATCTACAGTTTCCTGACTCTTCCTGGGAATCCTGAACTCCATTTTGACTTCCATTTTTTAAACAAAGATGAATTTTTTATTTAGATGCACTGGGATATATTGTTTCAGCTGGCCGACATCTGGATGCTTTCTCAGCATATGCTGAAGCCGCCATTTCTAGCACTGGGTCATTTGTTCCAGGAACACGAAGTCCTCGTTATTTACTATTGTTATTTTCTCTGACTCTAGAGAAAAGTCAGTGCTACAAAAGTGCAAACTGAAGGGGAAAGATGAATTAAGGCTGATCGAATTCAAAATGTTGATATTCTGATTGTTATCTCTTGGATTTGAAAGCGATTGTTTCTTTTTCAGAAAAGCCAAAAAGAAAGACCAAGTTAGATTAATTTTCTTTCTTTTTATAAAGATGCTAGCCAGTCACTCATAACCTTGAATTTTCCCCTGCATAGAAACTTCTTGGAATCATAGAGTGCCTCACTTGACCTTGAAGGGACGGTGAAGGTCAAGGTCATGGAGTCACATCTCCCGCCCAGTCAGAAATATCCTCTGCTGACACCTTGGCAAGTGGTCGCTCTGCCCATCTGCTCACTGGCCCCTGTTCACAGGGCGCTCTCCCAGAAGAAAGCTGTCCTGACCTTGAGGTTCCTTGTAACTGGGTTATTAAACACCACTAATGAGATAAAAAATGGGTACAATTAATCATTTATTCATGCAATCACTCCCCCACCTTGTTCTAAAAGAGATTAAATGTACTTTCTGGCAGAAGTTTTCCAGGATGGTGGGCTGTTCTTAACCCTAACTCTCTCACAAACTTGATTCATGAAGTTAAGCTAGTTAGTTACATTTCCAAGTCAAATTTCTTTCATCCATTAATGGGGATTTTATAACTTTTCTTTTTTATTATTATTTTGCAATTTTTGGCTGGGGCTGGGTTTGAACTCACCAGCTCTGGTATATGGGGCCGGTGTCCTACTTTTCCGAGCCACAGGTGCCGCCTGGTTTATGGGGATTTTAATCATAGCACCTCCGTCATTGAGTTTTTGTGAGGATTGACTGTGTGCTGGGAAGTCAGTGAACTAGTCACGTCAATCACTGTTATGACTTAGTGTTTTTTAATCACTCACTGAGGCAGAAAGACAAAATGTGAGGCATTCATGATATGCAGGGATGGTAGCAGGGTGCATTTACTAATTTGTGGGCTGTATTAAATTCCCCGTTGTTCATGCAAAGAGAGTGTGTGGTGGTTATGCCTCGTTGGTAAGGAAGCAGATATGAAAATGAGCGGAGCTCCGGCTCAGAGAGCAGCCGTGCTGCGGAGTAAAGCGCAGCAGAGGGAGAAGCAGCAGGGCTCGGTCCGTGCTCTGGCTCCCCAGTCCTTCATGGTTTGGATTTTATAAAAATATCCATGAGTTACTCCTATGTATGGCACAGTGAAGGAAATGAGATGGCAATCCCAGAATGCAGGAGCACGTGCGCACACTAAAATCTGTTATCATATGTAAGATACAAAACAAAAAAGAAATGTAATTTATCTTCTCGTTCAACAAATATTTATTGAGCTCTTATTTTCTTGTAGTTTCTGGGGAAAAAAGAAAATCTCTCTTTCATAAAGTTTACTTTTTTGTGAGGGGGGCAGTCAATAAACGCTTCATGGTCAAGAAGTAAGTTCAAGGCCAGGGGATAGAGTGTGCGGGGCTGGGACAGAGCCTTGTAGGCTGGGGAGGTGGCAGGTAGGGAGGTGGCAGGCCGTGCCCCGAGGCAGTGGAGCTGGGAGGCAGGTCACACCAGGGCACCGAGTGGGCAAGAAGGCAAGGATGCTGAGGAAATGAGTTCAAAGAGGCAGCTGAAAGAAAAAAAGGAAAATGGGGATAGGAACAGGATTGAAGTTGAGAAGGATGCTTCATAGCAGGAAGGTAGCATTTACCTAGTGGGACGTGCTAGCACCTGTGAGGCTTCTCTTAGAGCACCATGGCTAGAAGTATTCTCACAAGACTGAGCGGTGGTGAGTGAGAATGAATACAGAGCAACAGGTCAGAAGCTACTCAGAAAAATGTGGAAGGCTTGGTGAATGGGACCCAGGGGGGAAGGCGAGAGCTGACCCAGAGACCATCTTTAAAGTGCGGGGTTTTGGTGATGGGAGGACTCTGTGCGGGTGCCCGGGACAGAGGAAAAAATCCAGGATGGTAACCGGAATAATGAGTGTTGGATGTGCTTGGGCTGAGCTGACCTCAGGATATTCCAGCGGGAACTTCCAATTAACAAGCCATTTATTCAAAGGGCCTACAATGAAGGGAAGAGGGGAAGGGCACAGTGCTTAGAGCAGAATCCAGCAAACCCTCTCACGTGAGGGTGAAGTCAGCAGGGCCTGTGGAAGGATGGAGAAGAGGGGCTGTTGGAGGTGGAGAAATGGAGGGACGGTGGCTTTTGGAAGTCGGAAAAGAACAACATTTCAGAGTCTGTGTGTTAATGGTGGTTTAAAGAAGGTTTATCTTGCTAATAGGATCTGGGTTTTTAATAAATGTTCATCATTTTGCACAGACAACAGATATAAAACTAATATAAAACACAAATTCCTTTGAGTTCCTGAACTCAGGAAAGTACGAGTGAAATGTGTTGGTAATTAGGTATTTTTCTTCAAACCTGAGTTAGATGACAAATAACTTTATGAAGCCAAAGTAGAAGACAGTGCTGGCCAGAGGGCTGACTTAGCACAGAGAAGACAAGGGCGTCCAGCCTGTGGGGGCTCTGGGCGTGTCTGAGCTCTGGGTCTCTGAGCTCCAGGTCCAGCCTGCGGGGGCTCTGAGCATCTCCAAGCTCCAGGTCCAGGCTGAGGGGGCTCTGAGCATCTCTGAACTCCAGGTCCAGCCTGTGGGGGCTCTGGGCATCTCCGAGCTCCAGGTCCAGGCTGAGGGAGCTCTGAACATCTCCGAGCTCCGGGTCTAGCCTGCGGGGGCTCTGAGCATCTCCGAGCTCTGGGTCCAGCCTGCAGGAGCTCTGAGCATATCCGAGCTCTGGGCCCAGCCTGCGGGAGCTCTGGGCATCTCCAAGCTCTGGGTCCAGCCTGCAGGAGCTCTGAGCATCTCCGAGCTCCGGGTCCAGCCTGCGGGGGCTCTGAGCATCTCCGAGCTCCGGGTCCAGGTTGAGGGGGCTCTGAGCATCTCCGAGCTCCAGGTCCAGCCTGCAGGAGCTCTGGGCATCTCCGAGCTCTGGGTCCAGCCTGCAGGAGCTCTGAACATATCCGAGCTCCAAGTCCAGCCTGCAGGAGCTCTGAGCATCTCTGAGCTCTGGGCCCAGCCTGCAGGAGCTCTGAGCATCTCCGAGCTCCAGGTCCAGCCTGCAGGAGCTCTGAGCATCTCTGAGCTCTGGGCCCAGCCTGCAGGAGCTCTGAGCATCTCCGAGCTCCCGGTCCAGCCTGCAGGAGCTCTGGGCATCTCCGAGCTCCGGGTCCAGCCTGCGGAGGCTCTGAGCATCTCCGAGCTCTGGGTCCAGCCTGCAGGAGCTCTGAGCATATCTGAGCTCTGGGCCCAGCCTGCGGGGGCTCTGAGCATCTCCGAGCTCCAGGTCCAGGCTGAGGGGGCTCTGGGCATCTCTGAGCTCCGGGTCCAGCCTGCGGGGACTCTGGGCATCTCTGAGCTCTGGGTCCAGCCTGCGGGGACTCTGGGCATCTCCGAGCTCTGGGTCCAGCCTGCAGGAGCTCTGGGCATCTCCGAGCTCTGGGTCCAGCCTGCAGGAGCTCTGAGCATCTCTGAGCTCTGGGTCCAGCCTGTGGGGACTCTCGGCATCTCTGAGCTCCAGGTCCATTTCTTTCTTCACTCAACAAATGTCTTGTTGATCACATGTTATGTAACGGTCACTGATTTGGGTCCTGAGGATACTGGGAAGGAGCAGTGGAGCTTCAGTCTGAAGGGGAGGAAAGATATTAAATTACAATTAATTCTAACTATATCAGCATTGTGGAGAAGTGAAGGTACAGTGGGACCCATGATGTTCAGGTTTGTAACCTTTTTACATGACTGTGAGAGTCATCTTCTCAAGTTTACTGTCTGCAACTGTAATTTTAAAGGAAGAGACCAGCCCGGTCAGTGTTTTAAACATGAGTTAACCACATAACTTATTCAAACCAGCTCATTGGTGTTGAAAACATGCCTGATCATGGGCACAAAACAGGACCCGTTCTCAGTCTCTTCACAGGGGCAAGCGAGGAAGGAATCCAAAGTAAATAGTGATGAGAGAGGCAACGATAAATTTGCTCAGTAAAAAACAGTGTTTTTCCCAGGACAGGGTAAAGAAATCAGGGACCAAAACAAGATAACTGCTTCAAGAGTCCAACGGAGGCTGTTAAGACTAATAATACAAAGCTAAACAAAGGAAAAGTGAGCTAAATGAAGAACCAATCAAAAAATCCTAGCAGATCCTGATCATAAGAGATCCTCCCAAGGGAAGGAACATCAGCCCAGGGGAAAATAGGCCTTCATGTTAAAGGGTAAATGAACAGAGTCATCTTTTCTATCTCTAATTCTTTTTTTTTAGAGACAGAGTCTCACTTTATCACCCTCTGTAGAGTGCTGTAACGTAACAGCTCACAGCAACCTCCAACTCCTGGGCTCAGGCCATTCTCTTGCCTCAGCCTCCCCAGTAGCTGGGACTACAGGTGCCCACCACAATTTTTGTTGCAGTTTAGCTGGAGCCAGTTTTGAACCCGCCACCCTTGGTATATGGAGCTGGCACCCTATCCCCTGAGCCACAAACACCGCCCTCTATTTCTAATTCCTTTTTTTTTTTGGAGACAGAGCCTCAAGTATCGCCCTGGGTAGAATGCCCTGGCATTACAGCTCACAGCAACCTCCAGCTGCTGGGCTTAACCAATTCTGTTGCCTCAGCCTCCCGAGTAGCTGGGACTACAGGTGCCTACCACAATGCCCGGCTATTTTTTGGTTGTAGTTGTTATTATTTGGCAGGCCCGGGCCGGATTTGAACCTGCCAACTCTGGTGTATGTGGCTGGCGCCTTTGCCACTTGAGCTACAGGCGCCACCTCTGTCTCTAGTTCTTAATATCCTTGAAAACATCCCACACTCTTTTTCTTTCTTTCTTTCTTTTTTTTTTTTTCCTTAAGGCAAAGAGCCCATCTTTGTGATTCTGGTCACTAATCTCACTCGAGGTACTGAAAACCCTAAAACCAAACTCTGGCACCACGCAGATCATATCCTGTTTTTAATATGTTCACTTCTTAGCAGCCCAAAAGAAAAGCTGAAAGGTCCAAGAGTTCTTTCCTAAAAGATTAATTCATGAAAGGCCCAATTCGAATTACCGTCTCTGCTGAGCACCCCAGAGGAACAATCTGAGATCCCCAATCTCTAAACGTGTACTTTACACGAGCAAGGAAACTGGCTGTGTCCAGGAGAGGAAAGAGGACAGGCGGAATTCTAGCCTCTATAAATATTATATGATGTTTTTAATTTGGAAAGAATAAAAATTCATTCGGCCTAAGATATTTGGATAGTTGTCTCAATTACTCCGTCAGCAGAAGCTTGGCCTCCACTAGGCTGACGAGCCTTGGCAGCAGAGCCAGGTGGTGCTGGTGAGTCAGTGTGAAGTGTTCTCTCCACCTTGGGGGGAGCAGGGGGCAGTCGAGGACGCTGAAGCCAGAGGCGCTGACTTGAAATGGAGCATCTGATCCTTAAAGATCCCCTGGTATTCGTTGTCAGAGATGTCAGCTGGATTTCAGTTGAGATAATTACATTTTGCTTGTCTAATGCCCCTAGCAGTTTCAAGTCGGACCCTCATTTCCCATCTGAATCTGCCCTGCATGGGACACCGTGCTTCATTAAACAAGTGCCGTGCGGGCATCCACAGGTGGCGTTTGTGTTGGTGGCCAGAGAAGTGATCTCGCCACAGGCCTGTGCCGGCCATATTGCCCAGACTTGAATTCTTTCCAGGGGAGTTTCTAATCCAAGATACTCCATAAAGAAAATAAATCCATCTTTAGGAAAGAGAAAAAGAGTTTAGAAATGAAAGGGGATACGGTTGGCTTTGTGGGGTTTAATAGGCTGAATTTCAAGGAGGCTATTCAGTGAGTCCTCTGGAGGACCAGTTTAACCTGGGCAGTCTGTGCTTGCTCCTTTTTACAGGGACCTTGGCGTTGAGTAGTCTCGGGAGAAAATGTGAAATAATGGGAAGGCTTCTGGTAGTTCATTTACCTTCATTCCAAGGATTTGGGAGGACTGGGATCATGAAATGATCAGGGAGTCCTTATCTTTATGTTACATTTACTCAAAATGTTCTCAGCTGAATAATTTAATTAGATGGAAATAAGGCTGAGAATCCAGATGCAAACCCAAGCTTACCCCAGGAAAGCTCTCCACTGAGCTCAAAGGCTACCGTCGCACCAGGAACTTTCACTATTCTTTTAAACATGTTTTGATTATGAGTGTTTTCATGGGTATATCATAATTCCACCATAGAAAGACATATAAAATCACTTTTATATTCTTAAATCTTACATAAGTAGGATGATTTTTTTTTTATGGGAGATATGCTGTGATGGGTCCTAATATTGTGTGAGTAGAATATATTGTTCAACCCTATGTTAAAATGCCAACTTTTTCTAATTTAAAGTTACAGAGAGTATATCAATTGGATTGTAAAAAAGATGAAACATTATGATTTTTATGATTTTGTGATTTTACCTTTTTTAAGGAATATAATGTATATGGAGAAATCTGGTAAATTATAGAGCCTGTTTCTCTATTGATTCATACAAACGTGTCATCTTTTAAAGATTTTCATAGCAGTGCTGTATTGTATATTGAAGACAAATCTACAATCACTGGTAATTTGTGTTTTTTTGTTGTTGTTGTAATGAGAATAACGTCAACTATAGTAATTCTTGTAATTTCATATTATATTAAAGATCTTAAATAGCAAACGATCACATATATAGTTACTGAATTCACCAGCAAATCAATTACTTTTATGTGGGAGAAATACTGCTTTGTTTCCACTTGCTGAGGACCCTTGACGGAAGAAAGAAACAGCAGTGCTATTTTTCTCTTTGTTCTGCGTTTTTCTGCAATTTTATCTTTTTTAAGAGAAAGGGAATGCATGTATTCACCTTGCTAAGAAATACACTCTAATATGAAGTTTTAGAGGGGAAAAAATGGAACACGCATAGCTCACGGGCTTCGAGAACTGAAGGGGAAAATATAGCAACATATTCTCGTAACAGCTTTCCCTAATTCCTGCCACTGTTCTCGGTTTGTACACTTCCCAGATGACTCTAGAAGAAGAGTTAAGTTGGAAGTCCCATTCATTGCTGATAAGACAAAGCCATTTTGTGAAGAATAGAAGTTCTACTGCCTGAGAAAAGCCCATCAACAACCTGAGAGGCTGGTCTCTTTGAGTTCTCACTCTGACACTTGTGAATCCCCCACTGGGACTTATCGGAAAGGGATGTTGTTTCTGTAATATCTGCACATTTACAAGCTCTTATCATTCAGCTTTGTTTATTTGTTCAAACATTTATCTCCTTTCAGTCCCAGCAAGCTGTTGAGATGGAGTATAGATGCAGAAAATATGCATAAAACAAGATATAGAATGAAGTACCGATTAAGGAAAAAACAGGTTCAGAGGAAAAGAATAGAAACAGGATAATGAAGCCAGGAAGATACTCCTAATAGGTAAATCTTGGAAGTGTTTTCACTGCTGGAGAGGGTCATGAATATTGTTTATACTTATTAGTAAGCACATAAGGCTAAGAATAATAATCATTTTCTCAGGACAAGCCCAATTATTCTCGGGACTGAAACTAACAGTGATATCTCCCAGGAGTCCTGATAGAGTTGGAACTGAGCTTTAATAAGTAATATTGGGTAGCGTCCTTACTTTTTATGGAGAAGAGTGTATAAAGTTTTGGGCTACCTTATAGTCCTGGATTTGAATCCAGGCTCTGTACCTTAGTGGATAGCTCTGTGACCTCAAGAAAATTACTAACTTATTTAAGTCCCAGCTTTAGCATTTGTAAAGTGTGTGCACCTCATAGGAGCAGGTAAAGATAAACATTCAATGCCTGCAAAGCTACTGGCTGTGGTGAGCGCCCAGGGAATGTTATCACAGGTGGCACCAACCTGTGGTTACTTAGGGAAGGTGAAGGCACTTCCGTGTTAGCTTACGCACCTGTGGTTGCAAAGGTAATCTGAGGTTAAAAATAAAGAATGTGAAGCTTTGCAAAGTCTTGAATGTGTGCTTTAGAACACAAACACACATGTATGCACCCCCACACAATTCTGATTTTTATCTATTCCCTGGCTCACTACTATCGGATAACTTTAGTCTAAGCATCTGGCGTATGTTGAAGAAAGCTTAGCATTTATGTTTTACCAACTCCCAGGTTGGTGTTGAGAACAAAATTTTGCAAAATAGCTGTCCCTGTCCAGTGCTGAGAATGGCTTTGGGGAGTTCCCAGAGTCAGCAAAGATGTGGATTAGGAGATAATTCAGACCAGCTAAGCCGACAATAAATGAATCCTATTATTGCTCTTTTTCCCCCCTTTCTACAAATCATTTCCTTATTTTAAGTAAAAAAGGAAATAGAAGGCTCTGACTTTGGCCGGAAATGGCCTTTTCAAAGCATTTCTCGCAAGTGAGAAGAGGTGCCGGGCTCTGCCAGCTTCTGCGGGAGGGTCGGTGCCCGTGGCCACCCAGGGATGAGAAAGACGCTGTTTCCTGAGTGCTCCTCTGTGAGCGGAGTTTCAGGGAGTGACACATTCAAAAGGTCAGCAGCCGATGGCAGCTTTTTAGTGTCGTTGTGGCTGGGAAATGGTAGGATCAGAGAACGGACCTCTGACAAAGCAATGCTGAGTCTTCCACAGAAATAACTTCCACTGAAAAATTGGGTGGAAGAGATGGTACAGCCAACAAAGTAAACGAATCCACTGATCCTTTCGGCAATCTTTTCGCCGGATTTGGTTTTAACTCCTGGAACAGGATGACATGAGTAATTTTGTTAATATTTTTTCCCCCACAGAGCATGAAGTAGCCTAAAAATTATTCTGTATATTTCTTTATCTTGCTCATGCTGGAGGTGTTAGTGGGCATGCACATGTTATTTCCTTTAGACATTTCCTGGAGGCCTTCTTTCCACAGTTTTAACAACGTTTTGCTTTAAAAGTATCCTGTTGCCCTTTCCTTCCTTTCACATAAAGAAGAGAGCAGGACATAGTGAGAAGGACGCTGGCCCGTGAGGAGGCCTCCGGTCCTGATTATGCTGTGTGTTTAGCTCATGTATGATACTGCTCAAAGAACTTGCTTGAGATGCTTTGATATTTCCTTTTCCAGACACATTTAGTGGTCATGCTTCTTAAACGTTCTTTCTTAAATCACTAGAAACATTGCTTAAGTATTTTCCTCAAAAACGCAATACGTAAATTGCGCGAAAAGTCCATTTGGTG
Organism: Perodicticus potto; assembly: GCA_963574655.1. Taxonomy (NCBI): domain Eukaryota; kingdom Metazoa; phylum Chordata; class Mammalia; order Primates; family Lorisidae; genus Perodicticus; species Perodicticus potto. Next base: position 19,532 of record CAUYRH010039136.1, read on the forward strand.
AAATGAGACGTCTCTCTGTTCTGCCCACCACTGCCTCCCCAACCCTCTGGTATCCCCTAAAGTTGGCTGCTGAACCCCGCAGGCACCTGACTCTCAAAACATCGTCCGTGGGACACTCGTGGGTCCTGATAGTCTCATGAGGTTCACAGGACTTTTGCTGACTTAAGATGGAAATTTGAAATACAACAATAATAATGATTTTTTTTAACATAAATGTTCTGAATAGTCATTATGTTTCCAAGGATTGGATATGTGCTGTAAAATTTTTGTTCACAGTTTTTCAAAATAACTTACGTTCACATCACTCGATTACCGTTTATCAGTAATCCTAGTTTTGTTATTGCGACCACAGTGCTCTTGCGTAGCCCCAATTCACAAAGTGCTTAAAAGGACTAAATGCGGTCCACGGAAACATTAAAGCGATGGTAAAATATTAGCACAGACGCCAAGAGAAAACAGTTTTTAGAATCATTGAGAATGCAGAGGACTCCAGTTTCATTATATGGGTGAACCTTTCTCTACTGGGATAAATGCAGATGCAAGGGTGGTGATTTTTAAGAGAATAGCCAAAAAGCAAAAGCTTGATTAGGAGACAAGTTGATGAATGTTTAAATATCAAATTGTATTAGGCCCTTCGAACCTCATCCTTACTATGTTGTGTGTTACAGAACTTGTTTCAAATGGTGGGAAAAAAATAGATGGTTTTATGTCATTTTCTAAGTTGCATACACAATGAATTACATGACAAACCAATTTGGTGTTTTCATAGTAAGAAAAAAAGTAATACATAACTTACGGAGCATTGTCATTGAAATGAAGAATTAGACGAAAGGTAGATTCAGATTTTTAGTACTTATATTAAAACATGTATAAGTGACATTCTTGCCAAAAAGTTTATGAAATCTTGTTCAGCATTAGTGATTATATCATAGTTGGACAGAAGGCATACTAAACATTTTTCATTATTTTATCCCATAAAGTCACTGGCATACTCGGAAAGAGAAATCAGTAGGATGTACATGAAAATAGATATTTACTTCAAATTGGATGCAGTTGTTAAAATGCAAATTTTGAATCAAGATTTGGTGTGTGGCACATGCGAGGGTGAGAAATGTTTGCCAAAGAATCTTTTTCTTTGGCACTAAAAACCTCTTGGAAGTCAAAAATAATGCCTTTTCTTCTCAACTGGTTGGCAGTTATTTTGTGAGTTTTTCAAACAGTATTTTTCAGTGAATGGGTCTCCTGAAAAGTGGGGTCTCTTCTCTTGCAGGGCAGACAAGGATTCCTCCTCAACCCGATGAAGATCACGGCCTACTCTATGCTCAGTCCCGTCCTCCTACAGCTTGGCCCCCATTTCTTCACGGGACAAAATGCAAAATTTCTTTTATTCCCCACAAGGCCCTAACTGAACCACTCTCTCCAGACCCTCTGGCCTCAGTTCCTCCTGATCCCACCTTCTTCCCACTGCTGAGCCACGTGCTCTGGACATCCTTCCCCAGGCTCTCTGGACACCCTTCCCCATGTGCTCTGGACGTCCTTCCCCACATGCTCTCTGGACATCCTTCCCCAGGCTCTCTGGACAGCCTTCCCCAGGCTCTCTGGACACCCTTCCCCAGGCTGTCTGGATACCCTTCCCCAGGCTGTCTGGACATCCTTCCCCAGGCTCTCTGGACATCCTTCCCCACGTGCTCTGGACATCCTTCCCCACGTCCCCTGGGCATCCTTCCCCGGGCTCTCTGGGCACCCTTCCCTGGGCATGGAGTTCTCCCTGCCCCTTGCATTTTCACACTCTCTTTGGACAGGACTCTGCCCAACCCCAGGCAGCTTCCTCCTCCCTTTCCCCAGGTTTTTTCTCAAATATCTCTCAGGCTTCAACTCAAGTCACACCTTTCTTGGCTTCACTATATAAAACTGCAAAAACCCACCACCAAGGAAACCTCTGTCCCTCATCTGCTTCACTCGTTGCTGGTTTGCTCCCCTTTGTATTTGTCTTTATCTAACAGAGAGCACAGTTTTGTTTTGTTCAGAGTCTCGCTCTGTCCGCGTCAGTAGAGTGCCAGGTCGTAGCTCATAACCACCCCAAACTCCTGGTCCAAGCTGTCCTCTTGCCTCAACCTCCCACGTACCTAGGACTACAGGTGCCCACCCCTACACCCGGCTCGTTTTTCTATTTAGTGGAGATGGGGTTTCTCTTCTTCAGGCTGGTCTTGAACTCTAGAGCTCAAAGGATGCTCCAGATAGGAGGTGCAAGGCTTTAAGCAGGGACTGGGAACTAATCGGCACAGAGAGGAAGGTGGGTGGGGGACTTCCTAGGGTGTCCCGTGCAGCCCCTGGTTGCTGGCCGTGGCCAGGTAGAGCAACACCAGGGGAGGGACTTTCCCTGGGAATTGGGAGGAAAAGGCATCAGCACAAATAGAGGCGTTCAGGCCGGGGCCACCCAGCCGGGCAACGGGCAGGTTATAACTCGTGTTGCTCGGGGCCTATCTCCCACGAGAACGCACGCACCAGGAAGATGGTTTTTGCCTTCCTGCAGCACAATAAGACCCAACACACTGAAGATATCCAATAGGTATTTACTAACTAGGAGAATTCATAGAATGCTTTCAAATTTTTCGAGAAATTTTATAGTCTATGTTTCACTCCCAAGGGTTAAACACTGTGGGTTTGGTCCCAAACCAAGTCACTGCTGTCTTGAATCTGTCCGTGGGTGACACGGACTAGACTTATGAACACACTTCACATCGTTTTACAAACAGGGCAACTTTTACTTCTCTAGTCAGGGAGATAAAAAGTCTTTTATTTTCCTTCAAAGGAATGTCATCAAATTCCACCTCTATGAAAGTGGAAATATAAGAAATTAAGCAAAAGTGCTTAGATAGCACTGGAGCGTGCCCTGTGTTCAACAAAGGTTAAGTGTGGTTTATTAGTCTGCACTTGATCTTGGCCAAAAGGCCGAGAAGCGATGTGGTTTATTAATCTAAGAGCGTGGAGCTGCCAGCGGAGTGAAGTGTAGTTTCCGGATGTGGTTAACCTATTTCTCATTTACATTTCAACAGCTGCGTGTGTCATTACAACTCTCCCCACAGGTTGAAGCCAAAAATAATGTTATTCCCAGATAGCAAAGTTTTTCTATCCTTGGGAAGTTATAGAAAAACATCACCAAGGTGCCACCTGGATCTTTGTGGGTAACATGTTTTAAAAAGCCAAGAACGTAAACTTACGGTTTGGGGTTACCATTCACCAAATCCTATTGGAGTAACAGGGGTAGAAATATTAATTCTCAAACTAAACCAAAGTGGTGAATTGAGAGTTGCAGGGTTTTTAAAGTATATTTTAGTTTCTAATCTAGTTGCCCAACATCTGCTATTTTTGTTGACTGACGTATTGCATGAAACGAAATATAATCAGTTCATTATTTTCTTATTCATTACTTTAAGCCAAGAATATTCAAGAGTAGTAATCCAAATCATTTTATATTAAGTGAATAATGAATATTGTCAAGGCACTTTTCATTAAATTTCATGGTAGACCTTTAAACAGTCAAGGAGCACCCAAAGAAGGTGCCCTGGCTATTTCAGACCCAGATATTTTGTGGGTGGTGCCACTGGAGTCAATCCCTAATGATCCAGAACTTGGCCCTCAGATTTCTAGGCTCAGCAGCCCCATTTCTTAACTCCCTAAAAGTGGTTTTGACTCTCAGAGAAAAATTTTAAACTACAAACTCAAAACCTTGATGGCTGAACCAGAATGGCCAACTTGTTAATCTATAGTGGCATATAAAAATCGAATGTTTGGTGTGCTATATACCTCTGGCCAATTTTTAGCTCCTGATGGGCAAACTGCCTGGAAAGGAGCTTTCTTGGTGAACAGCAGGGGTGTGGGGCTCAGGATGGGAATGTTTCAAGAAGCCAACAAAGGGAGAAACGTTCATTTGTATCATGCTTTGGTAAGCATTCACAACTTGTCTTGGAAAAAATCCCTTTTTTCTTCTTTGTTTCATGGCTACTAAATGTATTTCCTTTCTTCACATATGTTATTTCATCTCTTTAAATTATTTTTTCACTATATCTATTGTAAATTGTGATGAGTTATGCATAACATTTATTTTCCATACAACAATATTGTTTGCTCATTTTCAAGTCGTGTGAAAGGAGGGTGTGGGTCTATAAAAGAACAACATACTTTGCTACATGCAATGTTGATAAAGAGAAGTGGGGAAAGGTGCTTCTCTATGAATTGACTGACGGAGCTGCTTGGTCATCAGCCTAGTAGCCTGAAGGGTTTTGGAGATGCTGCCTTCTAGACAATTTGACAAAAATAGATTATTTTGCTTATGGGTCCTGGAAGATCCCTAATTTTCTTTTTTCCTAGTTGTGACGCTGCTGCTCCTTGAAGCTTTGTTTTTATCTATTATAGGTGGGCAAAGAGAAATAGATGTACACGGTCATGAGCTATGTAACAATATTTTGCTCAACAGTGGACTGCTTACTAGGACAGCAGTCCCATAAAATTATAACAGAACTGAAAAATTCCTATTGCCTGGTCATGTCACAGCTGTTTTAACGTTTTGTGCAATACTCCCCTGTCTGAAGTGATGCTGGTGTAAATGTATCTACTGCACTGCCAGTGATAGAAAAATATAGCACATACATTTATGTGCTGTATATAACTTGATAATGATAGTGACTGCTATTTGCTTGTACATTTACCATATTATTCTTTTTAACATTATTTTAGAGTGTACTCCTTCTCCTTCTACTTATCAAAAATGAAAAACTATTAACAGTAAAACAGTCTCAGGCTGGTCCTTTGGGAGGTATACCAGAAGGCTTTGTTATCAAGGGAGATGACAGCTCCAAGTGTGTTCTTGTCCCTGAAAACCTTCCAGTGGGACAGGTGTGGGGGGTGGAAGACAGTAACGCTGATGACCCAGGCCCTGTGTAGGCCTGAGAGAATGTACTACTGTAGTACTAAAACTACTGTCTTAGTTTTTTACAAAGCATTTTAAAAGTAAAACAACATTAAGAATTTAAAAGTAGGGCAGAGCTTATAGGCTAAAAATGTAAAGAAAGTTATTATTGTTGAATAGCTATACAATGTGCTTGTGTTTGAAGAGAAATATTATTATTGCAAAAGTCAAACGTTTTTTGAAAAAGCTTATAAAATAAAAAGTTACTGTAAGCTCAGGTTAATTCATCTGGGAAGGAAAACAGTATTTTTTTTTATAAATTCAGCGTAGCCCAAGTGTCCAGTGTTTATACGTCTATAGTAGTGTATAGGAACACCCTAGGCTTCCCATGCACGGACACTCACCGACTCACCCAGAGCAATTTCAGTCCTGCAAGCCCCTTCATGTAGGCACCCTACACATGTGTACTGTTTCTTAGCTTTTCATGCTATTTTAACTGCATCTTTTCTATATTGAGATGTTTACATACACACACATGTGTTATAGTTGCCTGCAGCGCTCAGCACAGTAATCTGCTGTGGGGCTGTGCAGCCCAGGAGCACAGGCTGTCCCAGACAGCTGGGGGTACAGCAGGGGTCCCATCTAAGTTTGTGATGGTCACACAATAACAAATCACCTAACATTGCATTTCTCAGAATGTGCCCTTGTCGTTAAGCATTACGCGACACATGACTGTACTTTTAAGGTGAATATATCTGAAGTAGCTCCAGAAAAACAGTGACATGTACCCCACTATTTTGAACTGGCTCCCTTTGATTTATTGAGCGTTGACAGTCTCAGCACCCCAGGCTAATTATTTATGTTGCAGGCCCGCCCCCGGCTCCCGGGCTTCTTCTAGTCTCAGCTTGTGGAGGGCATGTAATCCTTTGATATTTGAAGAAAAATGGCTGGAAGTCCCCATATGCTCCCCACAAAGTTGGTGGCCTTTTGCCCACTCATCTTCTCCTTTAAATTCCCTTTCCACTAACGTTTCATTTTTCCTGGGTTTTGTGGTTACCAGCTGGGGCCACCTTTCTCCTCTGTCAGTGGGGTAGAGCCACCATCTCATTTCCTCAAGTGCCACTCGTGTACTTTCGAGACAGATTTGTTATGAATAATTTATCAGACATTTAACAGGGTTTGGGAGCTACCATGAAGAACGGTTATTATCTTTTTAGTTTTTTTAAGTTGTCCAGCACAGCCCAACATTTTAAGAAACTTAAAAAAACAATCTTAACAGTAAATATTAAAAATTTTGTTCCTAAAATCTCATCAGCCGTTCTTTCCTCCCAGCACTGGTCAAACGCGGTCCTGCCCGCCGAGGTCCTCTGGCCCTGACAAGTTCTCCCGTCCTCTCCCTCTGCCCCCCTTTGTCCCCCTTTCTCTGTATTCCCACTCCTAATAATCTCTTGACTCCTGAGCTGCCGTTGGAAACCCGATTTTTTTTTTTATGTTGTAAAATTTAATAATTTTCTCTTAGGCTTCAACCATCCTGTGCATGGGCTCAGGCTTTTCTTTTTACAAAGAAAGTCAGCAGGCAGTTGATTTGCTTATAAAAGAAAACTCTCTTCCTGAGGAATTCTGTATCAACTTTTAATTTTTGTGCTGTTTGCATGTCATCAAAACCCAGTCAAGTGGCAGAGCTGAGGCATGACTCACAAGTGCGCTAACCCCAGACTGGGGAGCTTTAACCTTTATGCTGTTGACAGATAGATCCAGATGCGCCTTGATTCCGAAGGTTTTGGGACTCGGGGTCTCCTGCGAGCATCAACATATATACCCCAGTCCTCTTCATAAACACAAAGGAGGCACCCTTCTTCGTCCTTTGCTGCAGAGGACTGTCTACAGCATGCTCCTCTTTAAAGTCTGACTCGACATGTATTTACTTCTATTTATTTCTCTGTTGTGGGAAGCATAGAGGATTTTTGATATGTTTGCAGGTATGGTAAAAATCAGAAAACGGCTGACAATAGCTGTTTGTTCATATTCTTCGAAGCCTTTACCAGTGATGATACTGTTCTCTGGTTTTTTTTTAACCTCATTTTCTTCCAAGAAATAAAATAATTTGAGTGATATGTGTACAAAAATGCTTAAGTACATAATGAGCACCATCATTAAATAGGAGGGCTGGATTTCCTCCCCACATTCAGAGGATCTAGGGGTACAGTTTCAGTTTCTGGGCTCAGGAAACAAAAAGAAGCATTTCGCTTAGGGGTTTCTATGTTATGGTAAACTGAAAAAACAAAATACACACCAAAATTCCATTCCCTAAAGCTAGGTGGTATTAGCTAGCAAAACACGCATTTCATTACTGAGCTGTGGAAGGGGTGTCCCAGCGTTCAGCTGAGGGCCGCTGGGTGTTCGGGGAGCAGCTGCGCGGTAACTGTGGGCTCAGCGAATGAGGAGTGAGGGGCCATGATTCGACGGAGGGCACAGTCGCTAAATCATGTCTGAGAAGCACATTGAGATATGTGAGCTTGCCCGTGTCATAAAAAATAATATTTAATATAATTCCTAGGAGAGGGTCTGGGGAAAAATTAAGTGTTTTTGTTTTGGGCAGCCCCAATGTTAAATTCAAAGGAAACCTCCCAGCATTCCTTCAGATGTTTGCCTCTGGGAGCCCCTTAGATATCATGGGGGTTGGAACAGGAAAAGTAATTTCTACCTTGGCAACCAAAGGCAGTTGATTTTTGTTATAGGGTTTTGGCTATAATTTGGGGAGAACGAAAGGCCTCTGTAATGAGCCAAATTATAAAACGGTTGGAGACATATTTACAAAATACTCAGAAAAACTGAAGTGTTCTTTTCTAAGAGAACTTTTCTGTAAGGTTCAATAATGTGCCTTCAGTTCATTGGCATACCTTGGGTAAATTGCTAACGGTTTTTATTAAAAACTAGTTTCCAGACTTTTATCAATCCAGCATCTGGAACATAGTGCATTTGAACTTGCATTTTCGTCTAGGTAGGTAACCCAATTACACTAATTACATTATGGAAAATTTATTACCTTCTTCTTTGCTACTCATTATTCATTTCACCTGCTCAGGGTAAACTGTGGCGGGTCAAAGGGCAGTCAGGAAGCATATTCCAGTCTAATGCTATGTCGGGTATAGAATGACTTCGAATATAAATTCTCACCCATTTTTTAGTCGTCTGCACAACATGCCAAATTCCATCAGGCTTTATTAGAATAAAAGAAATCGTAAATATTTAAAATGGAAAGGCAAGAAGACCTTTATGCATCTATTTCTTTGTAGTTCTTTCTGTGATTGTCAACTTAAGCCCTCTTCTCTTTCTCATTAAAAGCACACCTACGGTGCATCTTAGTAGGGTACTGGTGAAACTTATTAAATGTAGAGTATCAAAAAACAAACAAACAAAAAAAAAACTATACACTGTGGTGCCCACCACAGGCTCTTGTAGCAGGTGGAGATGAGAATGGGGCATCCCTGCCTTTGACAGGAGAGCCAACCTGCCATAAAGCACAGAGTGTCCACACTGCCCCCCTGCCCTCCTGTCCCTGGGTGCTCTTACAAACCTTTCACAGGTTGTAAGAGTCCCTCTGGTGCAACCCTAGTCTCAGGCCAGCCTGCTCTGGGCTCTGGCTGACAGGGTGAGTGGTGCATTTAGAGGTGGGGAAGGGGACTTGGCGAGAAAGGGACGAGCGGGCCACTGTGACATTCATGCAGGGGGACTATGATCTGTGCCAGGAGGTGAGACTAGGGATTGCCCGCTTGGACCCTGACACTCTCAATACCTGTCAATACCTGTCCATGTCACCACCCACCAGGGTCTTTGGGGCCTCCCCTGGGCTGACAGCTTCTTGTGGAGAGGACACTGGGGGGGAGGGCGGGTGCTGGTGCTGACCACAAAAGATATCACCCATAGGAACGACCAGTTGGGCAGCAGCACCAGATCAGGCATTGTCCCCACTCCCATCCCCAACATGCAGCCCCTTGAGGCTGGTCCTTGTTCTGCGTCCTTAGGGTGACCTGACAATGTCTGGGGTGGCATGGGGGACACACGCATGCTGAGGGTGGGTGCTGCTGCTGGCTCTGCCACACACGGCCCTGCAGTTCCAGACAGGTGCTGAGCATGGTGTTGGACGCTACAGTGGGGACAGGAGCAGCACCCCCCAGGTGCATTTCAATGATCTCATGGGAGAACTTAGGGCACCAACAGGGGCACAGTCTGCAGTGGACTTGCACCCTCGGCCAGTGTCAGGCTGGTCACTCACCTCAAGGGACCATGCTTGTTCACAGACAGGGACTCCAAAGCCAACAGCCCAGCACACGTGTGCCCACTCTCACCAAGACCCCTGCCCATTTGTCTGTGTGTGATCCATCTACTTCGTAGTTGAGAAGTCGCCTCACCACTCAAAACGGTTCTTAGGGCAGACAGGGAAAAACCTTTCAGACTCCAGGGAGTCACTCAGTTACCTTGAGCTCCTGGGATAAGACTGCATTGCTCATGCTGTCAGCTTGCAGGCGAAACTCATGTTCCCGCTTCTGCATTTCAGATTCAAACTCCAGCAGCAGTTCCTGGAACAAATCAGGCCATGGTGAAGGAAGATAGTGGTGAGGACTCAGCACACACTTTCCTGGCTGGGTTAGGGGTTTAGGAGTCCAGAGCTGGGCAGGATGCAGCAGTCATTGAAGAGAGACACATGAATACTGTCATGGAGAGAGAGGCTGGGATCTGTGACACTGCAGTGGTCAGCGCCAAGCACATGCACTCAATTATTTCTCAGATTCTTCCTACAGCACCTGTGATCTGTACATCTGTGTAAATAGCACGGAGGGCTGGCAGAGTGAGCCCTCACTAAGGACACACCACCTGTTTGTGCTTGCCCTGCCCAGTGTGAAGCCGAGGGTGGGGCGGTGGCCACAGCTTCCACCCACCTGATAAAGCCCCTGCACCAAAACCACCCTTTCCCAGGACATGCACTCTCAACACACTAAAGGGAGCCCTAAAGGGCGGGCATTGAGGGACCTGAGCCCAGCCCTGAGGAGCTACAGGGAGTGTTTAGCACCTTCTGCAGGCCCAGGGCAGACAGGGCCCATAGTGCCGGACAATAAACAAAGCAGATGCCCCTGCACAGCTGCACGGCCCTGAACACGGAGTAGGAGCCTCAGAGAAACTTTGCAGAAAGCACAATTGAAAACGTTTATTTTACTTTTTCTGCCCTTTGAAAAGCAAAAATTATGGTAAAGGGACACAAGAGTAACACTTAACGGAGTCAGAATATAAAAGTCATCGATTCACTCTTTGTAAAGCATCACAAAATCATCAAACTCTGGCTTTTGCTATAGACGCTGATCCATGGGGCTGAGCTGTGCAGGCGGTGGCCAGCAGGGGGCAGGAACCCCATGTGTCAGGGCACCTGCCAGGAAGGGGCAGCTTTCGCTCCCCTGCCACCAGGACCTGTGTGTCCTAGCACCACAGAAATGCACACTGCCCCAGTTCCCATCTTGCCCCACCTCTCGGCTCCCAGATGAGCCCCTTCCCATGCCTGGTGAAGTCCACAGGACTCAACACTTGCACATGGATTGGACATTGGTGTGACGCCCAACCTGCCGCTGCACCCTGTCACCCTTCTGGTGCTCAGGCCCAAACCATGTGTCACCACCCGACATCCCAGGTTCCTAGCTCCCCTCAGGTATGTCCATAATCGTCCACCCACTCCTTTCAGCCTGCTCGCTAGCCCCCAGCCTCCGCCTGTCCTCACCCAGTGTGTCTGTGCACACACTGGGCTCTGCTCAAAGTCCTGACGGGGCCCCTGTCACTCAGAGCAAAGCCCTGGCCTCACAACCCCCCACTCCCTGCTGTGTCATCTTGGTCCTGCCAGGGCAGGCCTGTCCAGTCACGGCAGGTGTCCAGCGTTAACCCCAGCACCTGGGAGAGCGCCTGGCTCACAGTTTGTGTTCAGAAGTATTTGTTAAATGAATGAATAGATCAATAATTGTTCAATTTCTCCACTAGTGGCTTTTAACCCTGTAATTAACCCATGTCCCTACATCCACCAGGTACAACTCATATACATAATAAAAGTGAAACTGGCTCGGCGCCCGTAGCACAGTGGTTACAGCTTTGGCCACATACACCAAGGGTGGTGGGTTTGAACCTGGCCTGGGCCACCTAAGCAACAATGACAATTGCAAGAACAACAATAAAAAAATAGCCGGGCGTTTTGGCAGGTGCCTGTGGTCCCAGCTGCTTGGGAGGCTGAGGCAA